>RJWM01035143.1:0-19166 GCA_004363535.1 Dasyprocta punctata | reverse complement strand
GGGAAGCAAGTCTCCCTAACTCATTCCTGGAAACAAGTATTACCCTAATACCAAAACCAGAGAAAGACCCAACCAAAAAAGAAAATTACAGGCCAATCTCCCTAATGAACATAGACGCAAAAATCCTCAATAAAATTCTGGCAAATAGAATACAGCAAGTTATCAGAAAGATTATACACCATGATCAAGTGGGATTCATTTCAGGAATGCAGGGATGGTTCAACATTCGGAAATCAATACATGTAATACACCATATCAACAGGGCCAAGGACAAGAACCACATGATCATCTCAATAGATGCAGAAAAAGCTTTTGACAAAATCCAACACCCATTCATGATCAAAGCCCTACAGAAAATCGGAATAGATGGTCTCTACCTCAACCTGATAAAAGCCATATATCATAAATCAACAGCCAACATCTTACTAAATGGAGAAAAACTGAAAACTTTCAACCTAAAATCAGGAACAAGACAAGGATGTCCATTATCACCACTCCTATTCTATATAGTTCTGGAAATATTAGTTAAAGCAATTAGACAAGAGAAAGAAATAAAGGGAATAAAGATAGGAAAGGAAGAAGTGAAATTATCATTATTTGCAGATGATATGATACTCTACATAGAAGACCCCCAAAAATCCATTAGAAGACTTCTAGAAGTAATAAGCAAATTTAGTAACGTAGCTGGATACAAGGTGAACACTTGAAAATCAGTAGCATTCCTGTACACAAACAACAAAGTCACTGAGAGAGAAATAAGGGAAACCACACCCTTCACTATAACATCCAAAAAAATGAAATACTTAGGAATCAATCTAACAAAGGAAGTAAAAGATCTATACAGTGAAAATTACATTACTCTAAAGAAGGAAATCGAAGAAGATTTCAGAAAATGGAAAGATATTCTCTGTTCATGGATAGGAAGAACAAACATCGTGAAAATGGCCATTCTCCCAAAATTATTATACAGATTCAATGCAATCCCAATCAAAATACCACTTGCCTACCTCACAGAGCTAGAGAAAGCATTCCTGAAATTCATCTGGAACCAGAAAAGACCTAGAATAGCAAAGGCAATTCTGGGCAACAAAGAGAAGGCAAGAGGCATCACAATCCCCGACTTGAAACTATACTACAAAGCCATTGTGATAAAATCAGCATGGTACTGGAATCAAAACAGACCTGAAGATCAATGGAATAGATTAGAAGATACAGCCACAACTACAAACACACTTAGCCACCTCATCTTTGACAAAGGGGCCAAACATGTACATTGGAAGAAAGACAGCCTCTTTAACAAATGGTGCTGGAAAAACTGGCTTTCTATATGCCATAAACTAAAGCTAGATCCATGCCTATCACCATGCACTAAACTAATGTCAAAATGGATCAAAGATCTGAATATAAAGACAGAGACACTAAACTCACTAGAAGACAGAGTAAGTAAAAATCTCGATGACATAGGAGTAGGCAGAGAGTTCATGAACAAAAATCAGATTGCATGGGAAACACTTCCCAGAATCAACACGTGGGATCTCATCCTACTAAAAAGTTTTTGCATGTCAAAGGAAATCTCCAACAGAGTGAAAAGAAAACACACAAACTGGGAAAATATCTTAGCCAATTGTCCATCAGACAAAGGACTTCTATCTAAGACATATAAAGAATTAAAAGAAATCAGGCCCCTAAAATTCAAGGACCCAGTCCAAAAATGGGCATCTGAGATGAATACACACTTCTCAGAGAAAGAAATACAAATGGCAAATAAATATATGAAAAATGTTCAATATCAATGGTCATTCGGGAAATGCAAATTAAAACAACACTGAGGTTCCATCTCACGCCAGAAAGAATGGCCAAGATTAAAAAATCAACAAACAACAAATGCTGGAGGGGCTGTGGGGAAAAAGGAACTCTTCTCCACTGTTGGTGGGAGTGTAGACTGGTGCAGCCACTGTGGAAGTCAGTGTGGAGATTCCTCAAGAAGCTAGGATTAGAGATCCCATTCAACCCAGCTGTCCCTCTTCTGGGCATTTTCCCAGAAGAATTTAAAACATCATACCACAGTGATATTTGTGAACCCATGTTTATAGCAACCCAATTTGTAATAGCCAGATTTTGGAAACAACCCAAGTGCCCATCAATCAAAGACTGGATAAAAAAGATGTGGTATTTTTATACAATGGAGTACTACTCAGCTATTAAGAAAGATTGCATTGAGACTTTTATAAGTAAATGGTCATGACTTGAGACCATACTCATAAGTGAGATAAATCAAACCCACATGTGTAAATACCGTATTGTCTCCCTAGTGTAAGAAACAGAAAAGTTTATATGATCCAGAATCTATAATAAATACTACGTGGGGGTGAAAACAGCTCAAGGAGCCGAAGTGACTGGGAAGGGAAAGGGCGGAAAGAGAAAAGGGAAGAAGAAGGGATATAGACCTGTGTATATGTATATGTAAGATAACTGGAATGAACACGCTGCTGAATGTGTTCATTATTGAGAAAGAACAATTAATACTTATATGATTAGATCAATTTTGCATGTCTATATCTGTTAATGTAAGTAACCATTTTAAAGATAACGATATGCAATATTGCAACCATTGTCAAGTTTCTATCATTCGGTTTTGTAAACCTGCAGTGTTACTGTTGTGTATTTACTCTAGTCCTTTGTTTGTCTCTTTTGCTTGTTGTCTTTGTTGCATAAGTCTTTTTTTTCTCTTGGCTTAAATAAAAAAAAAAAAAAGAATCCAGAATCAGCTCTGTGGTGGTGCACACCTGGAATCTCTGCACTGTGGTAAGCTGAGGCAGGAGGATCTCAAATTCAAGCCAACCTGGTCAATTTAGCTATCTTAGTAAGACCCTGTCTCAAAAAACAAAGCAAAGCAAAACAAAACAAAACAACTAGGACAGTGTGGAGACCCCAGGTTCAACCCTCAGTACTTACAAAAAAGAAAAGACATTCAGAGTTGGTTGACTTTTAAAGACTCCCAAAGAAATACTGATCCTAAGGTAGTGTACAGTATTTTGAAAACAAATACTGGAAAAGAATATTCTGAATACTAGGAAGTTGAGTAGCACTGAGATAGTTGGCGACTTTTTGCAGTGTATTTTTAGTATATGTTTAAAAGCTTTTGTTGAATAAATTTACTTTCAAAAGTATTAGATTGTACTGTGATGCATATTGGTGGTAGAAGAAATATATTCGATTGTACTATGATGCATATTGGTGGTAGAAGAAATATATTTGATTGTACTATGCTGCATATTGGTGGTCGAAGACATAGAACACCCCCTGCGAAGGCCCTGTGTTAGGGCTGGGTCTAGCACGGACCCCGCAAAGGCTTGCTGTGCTGAGTCTTGGTTGCTGATGGACTTTCGGGAAGTGAAGGGCTCACGGGGGCACTGACTTTGGCAGTGGATTAATAATTTGATGGCATTATTGGGAGGGGCTGGAGACAGGGCCCAGTTGAAGGGAGTCGATCACAGGGCCATGACTTTGGGGACTGTATTTGTCCCTGAAATCTTCCTCTCTGGCTCTTTCCCACCCTCTGCTTCCTGGCTGCCACCATGTGAGCAACTTTGCTCCGTGTCTCCCTTCTGCCATGATGCTTCTGCCTCCCCGTGAACCTGACAGCAACGGAGCGAGATTACCATGGACTAAAACATCTGAAACTGTGAGCCAAAACACATCTTTCCCCCTTTAGGGTGCTATTGTCAGGTAGTTTGTCACAGTGACAGAAAGCTGACTAATACACCCAGCATGGAAACTCACTCTCCTTCCTCAGAGGACCACCAAATTCTTCTGCCTCTTTTTGGGAAAGCTCTCCATGGAACTCAGGCTGTTCCCGCACCCCTCTGACTATCTGTACTGAGAGGATGCCAAAGAGAAGCCACCAGAAGTCTACCACAGCACTGGAAGATGGCATCTTCTACCAATAGCCAAGACCCGGCCGAGTGACAGGTGCCCTCAGAAACGGCTGCTGTGCTTCATGGGCCTCCCAGAAGCTTTTGGCTTGGTGCCTTAATTCCTCCGTGCAGCAGTGCTGGGAGGCGAGGCCTTGTGGGAGAGGTGTGGGTGCTGGGGGCAGAGTCCTCACGAATGGACCTGTGCTCTTCTCCCAAGAATGGCTCCCGGGGGAGTCCAGCCCCCTTTCTCTCAGCGTGGGCTTTCTCTTCCTGCCCAGCTTCGCCACGTTAGGAGGCAGCACAGGGCTCTCACCAGACACAGCCATCCTGTGTGGGCTTCCCGGCCACCAGGTCAAGAGCGATGTAAACGTTCTTCCTCTATAAGGTACCAGTCTCCGGTATTCTACGATAGCAATGGAAAACCGACTCAGGTAGGATGTTAACAAGGAAAGCCTCTGGCTTTGACCCCACTTCCAGAAGAGGGGACCCTGGAACCTGCCAGCCCTCAGGGAACAACAGGGAGGAGAGCCCTGTGCCCCATCACTGCCAACTGTTGAGTCTCTGGAACCCCTCAATTAAAACCCCAGACACACAAAAACAAGATGTTCATCACCCACTACCAGGAAATAACCTTAATATTGTGATAGCAGAACAGAGGCTAATATTTTGATATAAATTCTTAAAGCGAGTTTTTCCTGCCTATATGTAGGAAAAAATTTATATATAGTAAAACATTTCTGATAATTTTGAGGTTTCATGTGTAGACTGTTTTGTAAACTACTTTTACTATTTGGAGGATGGGTGTAAACATATTTCTATTCCTGAAATATTTTAAATCAATGAATATTTGTTTACTACTGGGAGTCACCATGCTATTTGCTAAGGGATTTTATTTATTTATCATTTATTTATTTTTGAGACAAGGTCTTGCTATGTAGTTCATACTGGCCTTGAACTCATTATACAGCCCAGGCTGGCCTCAAACTCATGGTGATCCTCCTGCTTCAGCCTTCTGAGTGCTGGGACCTGGCCTGAGGAATTTTAAAAATGTATTGATCAGAATTCCTAACATCCTAGCTAGACGCATTGCCTTGGTCCATTTTCTGTTGCTCTAAGTAAATACTTGAGACCACATAAATTAGACAGAAAAGATGCTTATTTGGCTTGTGGTTGAGGAGACTGGGAAGTCCAAGAGCCCTGTTGCTGCCACTTGGGGAGGGTCTCTTGCTGCACTGTCGCAGGTGAGGCTACCACGTCGGACAGCAGGCCGATTCAGGTGTCTCTGCCGGCTCTTACAGTGCCACCGGTACCGCACAGGGGACCCTCTTCTGATGACTTTATCCAATCTAAATCAGTGCCCAAAGGCTACATGGCCAAGGACCATTAATACATGCATTTAGGGGTTAAGTTTCCAAGACACGAACTTTTTTCTTAAATTTTATTTTAAAGGGAAAATAAGAACACAGAAAAATCAAGAAGCAAACAAACAAACAGCAACAACAACGAAAACAATAGCAATATAGGATTTCAAACCAAGATGATGGGAATTTAACAATGGTTGTTATGTTGCATATTGTTATCTTCAAAATAGTTGCTCAGGTTACCAGATACAGGCATGCAAAATTGATCAAACAATATAATTTCCCTTTAAGCAGTTTCTTTCTCTTTTACTGTATCTATTGTAACTTTTGGATCTTATTTACTATTTCAGTTTCTTATACTAGTGAGACAATATGGCATTTACACTTGCAAGTCTGATTCATCTCACTTAAGAGTATGGTCTCAAGTTGCATCCATTTACCTATAAAAGCCATGAGTTTATCATTCTTTATGACTGAGTAGTATTCCATTGTGTAAAAATACCATATCTTTTTTATCCATTCTGCGGTTGATGGGCATTTGGGTTGTTTCCAAGATAAGACTGTTACAAATTATACTGATATAAACATGGGTGCACATATATTGCTGTGGTATGATGTTTCCAATTCTTCTGGGAAAATACCCAGGAGGGGAATAGCTGGGTTGAATGTAACCTCTAATCCTAGTTTTTTGAGAAATCTCCACACTGATTTCCACAGTGGTTGTACCAGTCTACACTCCGACCAAGAGTGGAGAAGGGTTCCTTTTTCCCCAGAGCCCCTCCAACATTTGTTATTGGTTGATTTCTTTCTTTTTTTTTTTTTTGCAGCACCGGGGTTTGAACTCATACCCTCGAGACTGCCAGACAGGCACTTAAGCTGCTGAGCCAAACTCCTCGCCCTAGTTTTTTGAGGCAGGGTTGCACTGTGTAGCTCAGGCCAGCCTTGCGCTCGCGTTGTAGCCCAAGCCGGCCTCGAACTCACAGTGCTCCTCCTACCTCAGCCTCCCGAGTGCTGGGATTAAAGGCATGCGCCACCGTGCCCGGTTTTGGTTGGTTTCTTGATGGCAGCCATTCTCTCTAGAGTGACGTGATATCTCAGTGCTGTTTTAATTTGCATTTCTCAAATAACCAATGATGCTGAACATTTTTTCATATATTTATTTGCTGTTTGTATTTCTTCATCTGAGAATTGTGTATTAATCTCAGATGCCTCTTTTTTGATTGGGTCTTTGAATCTAGGGGGTCTGATTTTTTTCAGTTCTTCATATGTTCTAGATAGAAGTCCTTTGTCTGAGGGACAGTTGGCAAAAAATCTTTTCCAAATCCATCGGTTTTCTTTTCACTTTGTTAGCAATTTCTTTCAACATGCAAAAACTTTTTAATAAGATTCCAGTTGTTAATTCTTTGAAGTAGTTCCCATGCAGTTTGATTTTTATTCATGAACTCTTTGCCTACCCCTATGTCCTTGAGATTTCTACCTACTTTGTCTTCCAGTAGATTTGGTGTTTCTGTCTTAATATTTAGATCTTTGATCCATTTTGACTTTAGTTTAGTGCATGGTGATAGACATGGGTCTAGCTTTAGCCTTCAGCGTGTAGAAAGCCAGTTTTTCCAACACCATTTATTAATGAGACTATCTTTCTTCCAGTGAACATGTTTGGCCCCTTTGTCAAAAATAAAGTGGCTGAGTGTGTTTGTAGTTGTGTCTGTATCTTTTATTCTGTTCCATTGATCCTCAGGTCTGCTTTTTTTTTTTTTGCCAGTACCATGCTGATTTTATCATAGCAGCTTTGTAGTATAATTTCCAGTCAGCAGTCATGATGCCTCTTGCCTTGTCTCTGTTGCCCAGAATTGCCTTTGCTATTCTAGGTCTCTTCGGGTCCCAGATGAATTTTAGGAACGTCTTATCCAGATCTGTGAGGTATGCTAATGCAGGGCACGAACTTTTGGGGGAAACAGTCTCACTAAGAAAGAGGACATACTCATTAAAATTGATATAACAACAAAATAACTAACACCGCGTGACAGCACTGCAAGAGTCTACATCACACGGCTGCAGGATGATTGTTGTGGGGTTAGAAGGCCTGGGGCTTTCTTGGAAATGCTATTCACTAAGTAAGTTTGCCACACAATCATTTCTATCTCCTCCTCTACAAAACAGGCATGCAGGGGCTTTGGGGGATGCAAGTGTAATGATAATAATAGCGGACATGTCTACAGATCTTACCGTATGCCGGGCACTTTTTGAAGAATGTCCCGTAACTCACCTAGTATCATGATGCTCTAATCATTGCCCCCTCACGGGGAGCACAGAGAGGTCAGTAACTGGCCCAGCACCACACAGCTAAGAAGTGGCCACGGTGAGATTTGAGCCTGGGCCGCTGAGCAGAACGTGTCTAAAGAAGGCTTTGCAACTGGAAATGCTACAAAAACGGGGATATGATCCGTTATTGCTGTAGGGGAAGGAGAATTAGCGGCAGCCTGGCCTGGCTCTGCGGGCCCTGGGAACAGTGCAGCCCGGCGATGCGGGCAGGAGCTTCGCCTTTCGGGAGTCAGATGCTGCCTTCATCTGTGTCCGCTGCAGGTGGCGGACGAGGCCATTCGAAGCATCCAGCGAGAGCAGGTTCGGTGTTCATCACGGAGAAGCCGGGAGGCCTCCCCGAATCTGGGGGTTCACCCGAGCTCTTTCCTTGCCGTCCGCTGGCCACAGGGGCGTCATTCTCGGCTCATGTCCGTGGGGCAGGACGACCGTGAGCGGCTTAGCCCGCTGTGGCCGCACAGCTGGAGTCGCCGAGTGGCTCCGGGCGGCGCCGGGGATACCTGGGGGGCGGCTCTCGCCAGCTCGGCCGGGGGCGCCTGCGGCTCTTGGACGGCGGGACCAGCCTCGGGTGAACCCGAACAGGCCTCCTATGGCGTGGGAGCGGCCGGCTTCTCTGAGAGTCTGCCGGAAAGGCAGCGCCTGGCGCCCCAGGGGGCCAACGTGGGCGTGATGGAGCCACTCTGGGTGCCGGATGGATGCGGAGGAGAGGTGAACACGGTGGGCAGCCCGCGGTTGCTATGAACCTACCTCCTCCGGGTGCCCAGCGCTGCCTCTGCTTCTCCGCGGTTTGTCGGCGCGGCAGGTGCTTTACCCAGGATGTCCACTAGATGTCGCTGCTGCCACGCTGGAAGCCCCGTACACTTAGGTCTGAACCCTCTCCCATCACGGTTTGATTTCACTAGATTTAGCACAAAAATATGTCCGTTTTTAAATCAGAGGGCACATTTTTCTCTACAAATTCCTGGGGCCCTTATTTCCATCACTTCCGTTGTTTTCTTTGCCTTCGTTGGGCATATCAAGCTCACCGTGCATGGTAGCTGCGTGCCTACGGGGCATAACTTGAATGGAATTGAAAAGAGTGGGATTTCTGAGGACTTGAGTTCTATTTTAACTTATTTATTTTATTAAAAAATATTTATTTATTTATTTATTTATTTATTTATTTATTTTTTCTTAAAAAATTAAGTAAATGCCTTGATTCCACCAGGATTCTCAGCAGATCTTCTGCCTAGTTCGGAGTGAATTTGCATAGGAAAATCACTTTTCTCTAGCAAAAAACTAGCATTTCCTTTAATTGTAGATGTAGGCAACGGGCCACGGTGGTCATAGTACTTGGGACCACGGCATCAAGAGAAATTGCAAATTTTCATATCACGCAGTTGCAGGCAATTTCAAAATATCATTTACAATTATTTCCCCTTTGGAATTAAGGATCTTAATAAGTTTACAGTTAGGTGGTGCTTGTAAGCCTTTCAAAGGGGATCATATGAATGAATCTGCTACTGATTTGCTTTGAAAATATCTTGATAGCTGCATTCTGTGGGATTTGTTTCCAGTATCATCGCACGTAAATTACTTTATGCACTTAAAAAAGTGCTATGATGAAGAGGGGCATGGGGTTCACCAGCTGACAGTGGCAGCTGGAATAACGCTCCCCGAGATGCTGCATCTTAGTCCCCAAAGCCCGGGAGCAGAGGCTGCAGACCGAGTGACGCTGACCCTCCAGCTGGTGTGAAGCTGAGCACTTCGTCTGAGAGGTCCGGGGAGACCACTGTGACCCTGAGCGTCTTTGTAAGTGGAGGAAGCAGGCAGGGGAGTTGCGGATCAACATGGAGATGTGGTTTGGGTTGGGAATGTCCCCCGAAGGCCATGTAGTACAGGCTTGGTTCCAGCTGATGGATTTTTGGGAAGCAGTTGTTTATGAGGCTCCAGCATCATCAAGAGATTAATCCATTAATGAGTTCATAGCTTGCTGGGCCCAACAGGAGGTGGGCTCTAACTGGATGAGACAGGAAATGGGGGTGGGACCCGGGGGACTGCATCTGGCCCCTGAACCCTTCCATTCTGGCTTATTCCCTCTCCTTCTGCTTCCTGGCAGCCATAAGGTGTGCAAGTTTCCTCCCCTCCCCCTCCTGCCATGATGTTTTTGCCTTACCATGGGCCTAAAGGTAATGCAACCAGATCATGATGGACTGAACACTCTGAAACCATGAGCCAACATACATCATGAAACCTTGGGTCTTGTTGGGTTATTTACGTCAGGTATTTTGTCATGGCTATGGCAAACTGACTAACTCAGTGTCAGAGATGTGTGATTTCTGGTTTGAGGATGAAGAAGGCCATAAACCAAGGCAGTTTCTTGTGGAGCCTCCAGGAGGATACCTAGATTTTAGTCCCATACAACCCACATTTGACTTCTAACCTCCAGAACTGATGATAACTCTGTATAGTTCAAGCCACTAAATGTGTGTAATTTGTTATGGCAGCATTAGGAAGCCAAATACACTGACAGAAGGGTCTACAGTAGTCCCATGTGAAACAGACTTGGGGGCTTAGAAGGATGCACCATCTGCAGTGGAGGTGAAATAGCTGGTGGATTAAGAAGTTGTCTATGTGGCCTAAGACATTACCCCCATGTACAGGCTAAGAACTTTCAATTCGTGCAGCTTCTGCGGGGCAGGCATCTGGGAATGCCTTTGCTGGATGGTTCTGGTTCTGAGTCTCTGGTGAGGCTGTGTCACCCGAAGGCTCCACTGCGCTGAAGACTCTGCTTCCAGGGCGGTGCAGGCACAGACGTGGCTGCAGGCAGGAGGCCTCGGATACTCACCACGCAGACCTCAGAGTGCCTCAAAGGTCCTTACAAATGGAAGCTGGCTTCCCCGTGAGTAGTGATGAGAGAGAGAGACAGAGACAGAGGCCTCGGCACAGGTCTTTTGCAATCTAGTCTCAGGACTCACACCTTCTCACTCGCCGTATTCCCTTAACGGTGAGACCATAATAAAAGGGAGGGAAGTTAGGCTCCACCTTTAAAGGCAGGAGCATCGAAGAACGGTGGTTGTATTTCAGATCTGTGATGCCAGTTCTGTCTGTTTACTCCTTTAAAAAATTTCCATGAACAAATCCATACTAAGAGCTGAAACCAAGGACATTTGGCCCACAGACTAAATATAGGAAAATTTATTCTAATTTAATTTATCTAATTTATTAAAAGCCTTAATTTAATCTAATTAGTACTTCAAATTTAAGCCAAAAAAATGAAGTTCCACGCTGTGGAAATTCTGTCATTACCAACTTGGCATGGAACCGTATGCTTTTTAAAAATAAACTTTTCATTTTAGAATAGTTTTACAATTACATAAACGTTACTGAGATAGTACAGAGAGATCTCATAAACCCAGTTTCTCTGATTGTGTATACATTACATTACTATGGCATGTTTGTCACAACTAATGAACCAATACTGATACATTTACTATCATTATTTTTTTTTGTCTTTTTGAGACAGGGTTTCACTATGCAGTTCAGGCAGATACATTATTATTAATTAAAGTATATAATTTCCTTCTTTTTGACCTAAAGTTGCTCTCTTTTTTTTTCCTGAAACAGTACATCATATTTATTTAATTAATTAATTTTTTCTCTTTTTGAGATTTGGTCTTGCTATGCAGTTCAGTCTGGCCTTGAGCTCACTTTGTAGCCCAGGCTGGTCTAGAACTTGCTATGATCCTCCTGCCTCAGCCTCCCAAGTGCAGGGATTACAGGCATGCACCACCATCCCTGGCTTTAGTACATTTAAAAAGTGCATTCATTCCATGTTTTCCTGGTGTCTTACCATTATGATTTTTTTTTTTTTTGTCCCAGGGATTGAACTCACAAGCTCAAGGGCCTGCCAGGCAGGCACTTATGGCACTGAGCTAAATCCCCCTAAATCCCTGGCAGTTTGTTTGTTTTTTGAGACAAGATCTCACTATGTAGTGCAGGCTGGTCTTGAATTCACTATGTAGCCCAGGCTGGCCTTGACTTTACAGCAATTCTCCTGCCTCAGCCTCCTGAGTGCTGGGATTACAGGCACATGCCACCATGCCCAGGCTATCAGGACTTTTTGAAAACATCAGCAAAAACAAATGGAGTGGAGAGAATAAACTCGCAGTATGGATTTGGATTTGAATCATGCCTTTGTCCAAACTGAGGGTTTCTAATCAAGTTACTGCTCTTCCCTCACCTCAGTTTCCTCCTCTATAAAATGGGAATGATTAGACATCCCAGGAAGGTCTTCAAGGTTAAACTCATCTGTGTACAGTGCCTCGGATATGTTTTGACACATTAGCTAAGGAGGGACAATTATTATTGCATTACACTCTTGGTGGGAAAAAAAAATCATCTGACCCGGAAGTAGATACTTCCCACAAGATACCTTAGCTGTGGTGTCCCCACATGGGTTGGGGTAAGGAAATGGCCTTCCTGCAGGACCGAGGAGTATTAGGGGAGGAGGGGCACAAGCCAAGCGGGCGTCAGGGAAGGGCAGCTGCCTGCCGCTGTGCCTCGAGGCGCAGGGTGGTGAGAGCTGGTGGGGCCGGGAGCTGGGCCGTCCCCTTCTGCTGGTGGCAGGGGAAGAGCCCATCAGGGCTTCTCCAAAGGGCGTCGCTGCCAAGCAGATCAGGGCCGGGCCATCCGCACTGGCGGCCCCGCGTCCCGGTGACCACGGAGGTGTGAGGACACCCTGACGGGCGAGCTCAGCCCGACCTGGTGCAGCGCTGGGGAGACGCGGACGCAGGCGGTGTGGGCCTCCGGGGGTGTCGGAAAGATCACCTGGTGGCTCCAGACACCGGACATGGATTCTCCCACAGTTCCGGAGGCCGGAGGTCTGAAATCAAGGCGGTGCAGGACCGCGCTTCCCCCAAGGCTCTGGAGAGTTCTTCCCGGCTTCTCACCCCAGCTTGTGCAGCGGCCCCGGGAGCCCTGCCTGCGTCTCCCTTGGCCACTGCCCCGCGTCGGTGTCCTTGCCTGGCACAAGGGTACCGCTGCTTGGATTTGGGCCTCCTACACCCAGAGGATTTTATCTTCAGTCTTTTAATAACTGAGGCGCTGGGTACACATGAAGTTTGGGAGACATTATTCGGTTTCCTGCAAAGACAAAAAAAAAAAAAAAAAAAAAAAAAAGACTGTAATAGAATCGTTCACCAAATCACCAAATTTGAGTGACCAGTGCAGCGTCAATGGACAGTGACTGTGTGGCCCTTTCTTCACTCTTTACCTGAGCACACAGCTACATTTTCCAGCCTCCCTTGCAGCCGAGTGTGACCATATGGCTCAGTTTTGACCAATGGAAGGCGGATAACTGTATCCCAGCTCATATTAGCGCCTGCTTTTTCATATCTAGAAGGCTGGCTGGAATGGAGACCACAGCAAAGTACTTTCAGAGGCCAGATATTGAAGACGGCAGGGTGAGGCAGCCTGTCTTTTCTATTTCCACCTTCGATTCAGTGATGTGGGACATTTGTTTCGGTGTTTCATGAGTGAGAGAGAAACTCAGATATGTGAAGGCCTGGCTATTTAGGGGTTATTTACTATGGCCATTAGCCTAGCCTGACAAGTACAGCCTCTGGGGCTGAAGGTACTGCAGGGGACCCTTGCAAACACAAATGGATTTCAGCTTTAAACTTCTGATCTGAATTTGCAAAAGCCCCGGAGACAACTTTGCCTGTGTGGTATGAAGATCTATGAAGCAAGCTGCAAGTGTAACAGAGGCTGCGGTGGACATTCTAAGCCTCTTCCAGCAGTTTAGAGGGAGAAGGAACTGAACTTAAGTGCAGGTTTATGTTCAAGCCTACAGCACTTCAGCAAACAAAGATTAAACTTTATGTCAAGTCTTCGAATTAAATTATAGAAAGAACCTGATTTCTTAATAGAATGATGATGTAAGAAAGACCACTAATGAGACAAACGAAAGATTTTCATTAGACCCAAAGTGCTAGCTTACTGCTTAATCTTGCATTACAGGTAGAAAGACAGTTTTATCGTTTTCTTGAGAAAATCTTTCAAGAAAGCTTTCTTTCTTTCTTTTTTTTTTCAAGAAAGCTTTCTTGACTGCTTATTCTCAAACTTTAATTTTTTTCCTAGTGATAAGGAGACATTTTATTTTTGTTTAGAAATGTATCAGGTTAACTAGATGCCTTTGTTTTACTCTTTCCTTTTTCTTATAAAGAAGTATAGTACTTTTTGTACATCACACTTTATCAATTGTATGTCCATCCTCTGCGATGAAAAACTTGCTGAAGCCTATCCTATCCTGATCACAGACTTCTCTCCCTCCCCCTTCCCTCTCTCTGTCTCCCTCTCTCTCTGTCTTTCTCTCCTGAGACAGGGTTATAACTGTGTAGTCCAGGCTGACCTAAAACTCAAGGGGCAATCCTCCTGCCTCAGCCTCCTGAGTGCTGTGATTATAGGTGTGTGTGACCATACGTGGCCCTCACAGATTTTTGTCACTTCTTTTCCTCCTCCTTCTCTTTCTTTTCTTGTGGTACTGAAGTTCCAAAGCAATAAATAAATTTCCTGATAATACACACTCATTAAGCCTACAAAGGATAGATACTAACTTTTTATTGTATGTAATGGATCCTTTTTGGAATAATACCTGTAAAATCAATAAACAGTTCGAGATAAGAATATGACTCTCTAAAAATTTTTTTTTTACAAATTGCTGTATATTATGCTACTAATCTTCCCTATACAATTCAAAATTTTAGCGTTTAATCATTGTATAATTGTATATTATGTCTTTCCCTTTTGAAAACTGATCTTATTAGGAATTAGGATTTTAGCTGGGTGTGGTAGTGCATACCTGTAATCCTAGCATTTGGGAGGCTGAGGGAGGAGGATCACGATGAGTTCTAGGCCAGCGTGGGCTATAGAGTAAGTCAAGGCTGGTCTGAACTACATGGCAAGACTCTGTCTCAAAAAAAAAAAAAAATTAGGATTTTGATTAAACATTCCCTTGAAAAATTCTCGGGCAAGATATTTATTTCCTTTTTTGTATTCTAAGCTGTAAGAACATATTCTGCTATGGAAAAACCTGGAAAACCAACTAATCATGAAAAAGGGTTCTAGGTAATTTTTTGGAGCCCCACTTCAGTCATCAAATCCTTCTTGCAAAGGCTCTGCCTTTCATCATTATTTTAAAAATCTCCATATAAGGATTACAGATAAACTATCCGATGGGTCTCCACAGTCTTCATGGAGATTGATGTGACGAACATGAAGAGACAACACGACTCCTGATACGTGTTCCCAAAATCGCGTTTTAAATTTGTCAGCTGGTTTTGAAAGTCGTGGGTGTCACTGGGACTTTGGCGGTGGCAGTCCGACTGGTCCCCACGATCTCCACCAGAGGTGGCCGTCGGGTGTACCGAGTGTTCCGCGAGAGCCCTGCGAAGGCTCGGGGTCCTTGTGGACGGCTGTGGCCTGGGCGGTGCCGTGGAGAGCGCGGACTGCAGGTGGCCCTTGGAGTGACATCCAGAGTGGCCGCTAGGTGTAGAGGGAGGGGGCCCTGCTCCACGCTAGGCTTCCAGGGCAGTGAGTCTTGCACGAAAGGGGCTCTGTCTCAGCTGGGGACCCGGGACACCTTCCGGAGTGCCAGCTACTCCTGTGGCTGATCCAGCTTTACTGTCAACCTGACTGGCTGGTAGCTGCCGAGGGGATTGGTGGCGCACGCTCCAGGTCCCTGGTCCTTCCCTGCCTCCGCTGTCCCCTTCCCTGCTTCCCAGCTACCAGAACCGGAGGCCTTGAGCGCCCCCTGCCACCGTAGTGCCCCTGCCTGGGAGCCGGGGAGCCCTGACCAGAAGCCTCCTGGTCAGTCCGTTCTCCAACAGGAGCGCAGTCTCTGACGGCTGCTCGATGGAGGGGTCCCTGCGCCTTAGGAGACCTCGCCAGCTCCGCACATCCCCGCTGTTCCCATCCCTGGTCTCGGCCACCAGCGTCCCTCGCCGACTCTGCCTGAGTGGGCTCCTCACTGTTCTGTCTCTGTCTCTGTCTCTGTCTCTTCCTCCCTGTGGGTGTTCTTCATGCTGAAGCTGGAGGGATCTTAGGACACAAGATCCATCACCCCTCTGCAGGAAGCTGCACTAGTGTCGCACCCAGAGCAGCCCACACGGGGGCCTCCAAGGTTCCCTAGCAGCGTGGAGAGGCAATCAGCGTGGAGAGGCAATCAGCGTGCTGCTTCTCAGGTCCTCCCGGCCTGTCTCTTGTCGCTCAGTCACGTCGATCAAAACAGCAGCCTGAGACCTGGCTTCTCCCAGGTGGTCTGGCTGTCTCGTCCTTCCCTCTTTCTCACGCACATGCACATGCACATGCGCACGCACACACATGCACACGCATATGCATACACACACGTGTATGCACTCACGCACACGTGCTCATGCACATGCATACATACACCCTTGTCCAGCACTCTCTGCCTATCTAGAAGTGTATGTTTTTCCCTCAGCGGAAATGGGAGCTGAGAGGAATTCCCGTGACGACTCCTGGAATCTGGCCCGGGGCCCTCGCTCCCAGGGGACCCTCTCCGGACCCTGAGCAATGGCAGTGTAAGGCAGTGTCAGCCCCTCCTGCTCTTGGCAGCCTTTCCTCGCCCCATGCCTGCCCTTGTGGTGCTGGTTGACCTCGAAAGTCAGCTCCTGTCTGCCAGCTGCCAGGGACGTCCCTGAGCTGGGCCACCCCAGGGATGAACGGTCACCTGTCCTGGTTCTGGGGCGGAACAGTGGCCCCATGGGAAGGTAGTCAGCTCGGAAGCTGTGCCCTCTCTCTGCCAGCAGTTGAAGCAATGTGCCTGTTCACTTGGGCATATTTTATATTTTAAAGTTTAATGTAGCACTTTTTAAAAACAAAGTAGAGTAGTTCAGAAGCTGGTAACAAACAAACCAGATCCTCCCGGTGGGGCTGCTGGGTGTCTGACGCTGCTGCTTGGCCCTCCCTCCCCAGAGGAGTGGTGTTGAGGTCCCCAGGCCCTCAGCATTCCCCACCCTTTTCTGGGGTGTGTCATTGTCCCATGTGAGCCACCTCAGGCAGAAGAGTCCTAGGATGCTACTTCTGACATCACTCAGTGGACGGCAGGCTTCCTTCAGAAGCGGAGAAGGTGGGGTTTCTCACTGATGTGGTGTCGAGCTGGGTGTGGCTGCTGAGTTTGGGGAGACTGCTAGCCACCTTCCTGGGAGGAGCTGGGAGAAGAACAGATTCCATGGATTCTGATGTGGGGCATCCACACGTATGGGGTTCCCAGCGCTCAGCCTCTCCTGGAGGAAGGGTCTAGCTTTCCTCCTGCTTCATACACACTCTTTAGTATGACCACTTAATTTTAATTCTTTTTGCCATACTGGGGTTTGAACCCAGGACCTTGCACTGAGCTACATTCCTAACCTTTTTAAACTTTGAGATAGGGGTTCACTAAGTTGCCCAGGCTGGTCTCCAACTAGTGATTCTCCTGCTTTAGCCTTCCAGAGTGCTGGGATTACAGGCATGTGCCACCATAGTTTTTTTTTTTTTTTTAAACAAAGAAGCATTAGCTAACAAATTATTAACACAATTGTTTTCAAATGAACATTTCGAATTAAAAGTAAAATCTGAAGGTGACCCTGAGAAAATTACATTTCACTCAAAATTCTTTTTTCTCTGACGGTCACAACTAATTTTTTAAATACATAGATTTTGTTTCAGATGGCATGATACTCTAACTAGAAGATCCCAAAAACTCCACCAAGAGACCCCCAGATTCAATAAGCAGACCCAGCAATGCAGCTGGCCACAAAATTAACACTTAAAAATCAACAGCATTCCTGTACACGAACAACAATATCACTGAGAGAGAATCCAGGGAAACGACAGCCCTCACAATAGCAATTTCCCCCTTAAGACTGCTTTCATTGTGTCCCACAAGTTCCAGTATGTTGTATTGTCCTTCTCGTTCAACTGTAGAAACTATCTAATTTCTTCTTTAATTTCATCTGTGACCCAATGATTGTTCAGAAGTGTGCTATTAATTTCCATGTGTTAATGAAGTTCTTGTGGTTTCCTTTGACATGGATTTCCAATTTCATTGCACTATAGTCTGATAGTATGCATAGGATAATTTCAATTCCTTTACATTTACTCAAGCATGTTCTATGAACCACTATATGGTATATTTTGAAGAAAGTCCCACGTGCAGCTGAAAAGAATGTGTATTTCTGTTGTTGTAGGGTGGAAGATTCTATAAACATCTACTAAGTCCATTTACTCAAAGGTTTGATTTAATTCTATTATTTTATTGTTGATTTTTTGTCTAGTTGACCTGTCTTTTTGTGGGGTATTAAGGACTCCCAATACAATTGTATTAAGGCTTATTTGATTTTTCATGTCCATTAGTAACTGTTTTATACAACTGGGTGCACTAGTATTTGTTGCATATATATTTATGATTGTTATCTTTTCCTCTTGGATTGTTCCCTTTACCAATATATAGTGACCTTCTTAGTCTCTCTTAATCAGTCCTGGCTTAAAATTAACTTTATCTGCCAGTAGAATAGCTACCTCTGCTTTTTTCTGGACTCCTATTGCATGGAATATTGTTTTCCATTCTTTAACTTTCAGTCTATGGGTATTTTTTGAGTTAAATGTGTTTCTTGTATATAGCATATTGTTGGATCTTGCTTCTTGATTCATTCTGCCAGTCTATGTCTTTTGATTGGTGAATTAAGACCATTAACATTGATGGTTAAAACTGGTATGTATTGACTTATCTTTATCATGTTTTCTATTTCCCCAGTGAATTTCTTCTATTGGGGTTCATGGAACTGTAATACTTACCATCTCTTTCTAAAATGTCCTTCAAAACATTTCGGACTGCTGGTTTAGTGGTCATGAATTTCCTCAACTGTTCCTTATCATGGAAGTATTTTGTTTCTCCCTCTATTTTGAAAGATAGTTCTGTGGGATACATCAATCTGGGCTGAAAGTTGTTTTCTTTTAGAACTTGGAGTACTTCACTACAAGCTCCCCTTGGCTTGAGAGTTTGTGCTGAGAAGTCCACTGTAATTCTGATGGGCTTTCCTTTATAGGTGATTTGTTTCTCTTCCCTAACAGCTTTTAAAATTTTATTCTTGTGTTGAATTTCTGGAATCTTGACTATAATGTGCCTGGAAGTAGATTTTTTTTTTTATCATCACTAATTGGAGTTCTATCTGCCTCACTTATTTGTATATCAAATTCTTTTTCTCTACCAGGAAAGTTTTCTGACATGATGTCTGTAAGGATGTTTTTAATGTCATTTGTAGTATCTCCTGCTTGTTCACTGACTCCAATTAATCTTAAGTTATTTTTCTTTGTCTCATCAAGCAACTGCTGGATTGATTTCTCATGTTCCCTTGCTAGTTTTGAAGAATCTTTCTTTTCCTGGTCACTAACTGCAAGCCTGTCTTCAACATCTGAGATCCTGTCCTCACATTGGCTTAATCTGCTTTGAATACTTTCAGTGGAGTTTCTATTCTCCTGGATATCTGCTTGAATCTGCTTTATGGAATCCATTTCCTTCCTACGTTGT
>RJWM01035142.1:0-19164 GCA_004363535.1 Dasyprocta punctata | reverse complement strand
GCCACAGGTGTGAGAAGCACGGACCCTAAATGACACTGGGTTGTGCGTGGAGTCCTGAGCAGTGAGACTCCTCCCCTGCACCAGAGGAGGGAGGAGGCAGGTCTTCCAGTGTTGACTGATTTTTATAGTATCTGTTATTGGGGCCTCAGGAGCCATGAATGAAGAGAAAGTTTCATTGTTTCTGGGACAGTTTGAGAAAAGATCAACTCGGAGGCCTCATCGGCTGATTTGCTGAAGGAAAATTTGTACTTTTGAGTAATGTTTCTTAAAATTGGCAATCAGCGATTTACATGAAAAGCCAGTTTTGACTCCAAACAATTTCAAGGACCTTGGTAACAGTGATTATTTATTGGCAAGTTTTTCAATGTCTATTTTTAGAAATCTCCTGGTTCTTTAATTTAGAAAGGCTTTGTTTTATATATCTCCTCCTTATTAAACCACTGGTCACCTTTCTCGTTTTATCTTTATTTGTCAGATGTTTGGGGAATGGCTTTTGTCTATTCTATATTTACTACCCTACACCCAGATACTCTACTTCTTAAGTTTACAAAGTGTATGAGTGGTATTTGGATATTCCTTTCCATAAAATTTTGCATCATGATACTAAAATAATTTGTTGACTAATATTTTACTAACATCATTCAATATATATACATAAATAAGAACTCTGTAATTATGAAATATAAAAATATATAATTCATACATAATTCATAATTCAATGAAGCACATTTAAGTTAGTGAATTCATTTTATATTCTTTCATTCCAGAAAGAATCCAGTACTTGATCACATCTTGGACCTATACTTATTCCTCTGATTTGTATGAGCTTCATAAGAACTTGCAGCTCAATTCCTTCTCCATATAGTAATAATAATAATAATGTCCATCAAAGAGCTTTTGCTGAGGATTGAATGAATAAATACAATACTTTCCAGAATTTCTGGTACTTTTATATGGATTGTAAATCACTGCTTAAAAAGTAGAAACAAATTCCACAATTTTCCATAACATGCATATACAAATATGCCGTGTGTGTGCCTGCATGTGTGTGTGTGTGTGTGTGTGTGTGCGCGTGCGTGTGCATGTATGTACTTAAAATGGCTGAAGGTGCCCGGTGTAATGGTGCATGCCTGTAATCTCAGCATTCCAGAGCCTGAGGCAGGAGGATCACAGAGTTCAAGGCCAGCCTAGGCTACATAGTGAGTTCAAGGCCAGTCTGAACTGCAAAATGAAACCTTGCCTCAAAAAAAGACAGAAATGACTGAAGGTTATATGCCTCATCAAACACCTCTCTCTTATCTACCAAGGTTTTTATAGACCTTTTATGGGTATATATAACTACTTTATAGATTTGTTAAATGTATTGGAGAAACCAAACACTGAACAAGACAGAGTCAACTTTTAATATTTGAAAATTAATTTTGAGAATATTTCATGCCTATGAAATATTCAATTATGTACAATATGTGTGAGTAAATATGACATGAATATCTCCATCTGATGACTTTGGAAAGGGATGCACAAATTATGCAGACAATAAAACACAGCAAAACTTCTTATACTCATTTAGAAATGAGACCTAACTTGTACAGTGTAATGGTTGTTTTATGCTATTTCTTAATATATTTCATATAATCTGAAAGAAATAATCATACAGAATTTCCTACATAATATATATTTTAATTCATATTTTATTTAGGCTCAATATTTTTAAAAATTTCCTTAAATATAAACAACTGCTTTAATACTTCCAAAACAATAGGTATATTTTCCCTCTTGTGCAAAAGATTAATTCAAATAATTCAGTGCAAAAGATAAATTGTATCATTTACAGAAATGAAAAAGAAAATTCACTGAAGTTTTCCTTCTTCAACCAGTTGTATAAGGACAATTATATATATTTTAAGTTATCTTTAAAAGCACACATCCAAAGTAATGAAAAATAATCAGTTTTGCAGATAAAATGAAATAGATATCAAGGAGAAAAATTGGTTACAGAGAAGTTTAAGTACAAGGAGAATGTAGCTATAAAATAGCTTTCTCATATCTCTATCAGATAAGCACTGAATTTGAGGATTCTCTTACTTCTCAATAACTAAACAGCACAACTAAGTATTACCCTGATGACTGATAGAAATAGTTATCCTGGTCCTGGAATTATGATATTGGCATCAATTGGAGCTAGGTAGCATGGGATAAATAGAAGGGATGTAATTAATCTAATGTTGCTCATATGTTGTTGCCAGGTTGTATACTAAAAAACAAGAAGTATAAAAGTAAAATTCCCTATTGTAAATCTACCACCAAAATAGCAGCACTATTGCCAAGAGATGAACTAACAGAATTTTAAAAATTTGGGACCAGGTAAAATAATGTAATCCAGTCAGTCTCATTGAGACTACTTGAGATATGATACAAATGAGAAAACTGAGTTTGAGAAAGGGTTAATTCAAGAATTGGTCACACAGAGCGCAATTAGCTGGGCTGTGGTTTCTACGTAGGACTGTTCCAGTGCAGAGATTACAGGGCACAAGAAATTCTACTGATTTGCTCATTTTATCTCAAAATATAAGTAAAATCCAGTTTCCCTTGTGACTAATAGTTTTTACTGGAATTTCCATAATTATGTAGTTCAGACATATTTCCTAATCAAATTTAGTTGAAAGCTATAAAAATTTTAATAATTTCTTATAAATAAAATGTTATCTTATAAAAAATGTGATGTAATAATTTTTAAAAAACAAGTGTTTTGAGGTTTTCTGGAGGGATTTTAACTCTCCTCTTATTTTCTTGAAGCTTCCCTTTTTTCCAACAAAATATGTGTGAGGCAGGTCGTGTGCGGCAGGTAGCAGATGGGCTAAATTCTCGTTTTTATCAACTCTCACAATATTTTCAGCTGATGCATCCAGAGCAGCACAGTTTAGAATAATCATCAATACAATTGGATTAAAGTTTTAATATTTGCGGTTTGTTTCGTTTATTATTTTATTATATCCCCCTTTTCTGGTTTCTCTTATGTTAACTCAGTAGACTTAAGACTTACTCTTTTTTTTTACTAGGGACTTATTATTTCTACCTCTTTTTAAAAAATGTAAATGGTTGTTGTAAAATCTGTTTAGTCAGAATCTGCATTCGAATAATATCCTAGCATTTTTCCTAGAGTATAAGGATGTTCAGCACTATGATCCCCATTTCTTTTTCGCTCTCTTTGGATGATGGTCATGCATTCATTTTATTCTTGCGCAATGCCTTGACAGCATCTTATCTGAATCTAGTCTTGATGTTTGCTTTGTCTTAAAGGTTTTTTTTTTTTCTTCTTTGTACCCCTAACACATTTTTATTAGCAACTTGTCATTCTTTGTAAAATAGTATAGACTGAGGTATAGATTTCTTTTTCCTTTGGTAGGTCTTTAGTGTGGTTTTGAGTTAATCTTTGTAGAAATTGGGCTGATTTTAATATTTCTTTTTGCTATGGTTACCCTTTTCGCACTACAAGTCTTCAAATACTTAAAAAAAAATTCTGTTGTTTAAAATGGGGGTAGTTTGCCAGTGCATTTTTGGCAATTGTTCGCCCAGTCTCCTCCCTTTAGCTTTTCCACTGGTTTTACTTGAGTGAGAGACTTTTTCCCCACCCTTTTTTCTGGAAGTTTCCTGCTGTTAATTATTAAGCTTTTGGATGCCCGTTAGACTGGCAGCGAGTTCAGAGGACGGTGCAGAGTTCATGGACGTGCGCAGTGTGTTACTTTGGGTGCTGCTGTATTTGGAGAGGCCCAGCCCTAGGACCCAGTGCTCCGGCGTCCTGGTGCCCCTGCTCTGGCCCGGCCTGCCTCCCTGGCCATAGCAAACTCTGCTTGCCTTTTTCGAAGGACTAGGTCTATTGGTTGTTTTGTTCGTTTTGCTTTGCTCTTTTTCACGAATTCATTAACAGCATTATTCCTGCAATGAAACCCTTCATTTCTGGATAGGAACACATGTTTACTTAGGATATTAAAATAAATCTTATCTTCTATTTGATGGAAGACTTAGTGTAAAATTAGCATTATTTCTTCTTTGCATATTTAGAAGAATGAAACAATTAGTCATCTTTGCCTGAAGCTGTCTTCCTGAGAAGTTTTGAAAGTTCGATTGTAGTTTCTTTAACCATTATGTGTACTATTTGTATCACCTAGTTGTTTCTGATCCATTATTTTTGTGTCTTTCTGGAATCTGTGCCATTTAACATGTCATAGGCTTTGTCATGAAATTTTCATCATCTTTTATTTTTAAAGCATCTCTTTAATCTGTGTTGATATCAGCTTTCACTTTCCCTTTGATATATTTTTGACTTATGAATGACAAAAATATTTTAGTTTCCAGATATTTGGGATTGTTTTTTTTTTTTTTTTTTTTTTTTTTTTTTTTTTTTTGTACTGGGAGTCAAACTCACAACCTTGCGCTTGCCGGGCAAGCCCTTGTGCTACTGAGCTAAATCCTCAGCCCTATTTGGTATTTTTTTACATATGTTTCCAAAATATCTATCCTTCCACAACACCATAACAGTTCCCATACTCATACAAGCACACTTTTTAGACAAGGTCAAAGTTTATTCAAGAAAAGTTGTGAGTAAATTTGTAGCATTTTCCACAGTTGGTATTTGACTAACTTCTCCCTCTTGACATTATTTAACATGATTTTCATTCATTTACATTTCTTGTAACTAAATCTAGAAGCTTCCCCATTCAGGTTTCACTTTTTCCAGGAATGATTTGCAGATGATTTGATACCTTTTCAAATGTTACATCAAGATTACATACGGTCTGTTTTTAGTATACATTCTTTTTTTTTTTCAGCTGATCCATCTACTTTATCACTAGCAAAATTTCATGTCCTTTTTATAGCATCTAATGAGAACTATTATCTAGACCTATTATTTAATTCAAACTTATAAAATGGTGATTTTATAGTTTTATCATTATTTCAGGTTTGTTAGTCTGATTTCTTCTACAGAGGAAATTAACCTCAGCATGTATCTGGCAACACTGAAACGCTTTTATATTGTAAAGTACAATTAATTTTCCCTTCTTATTTGCCAACTTCCAGAATGAACATGGTAACTATATGACTACCTACCAAGGATGATATATAAGAATCATATGAAGTGATATTAAAAATTATCTTACAGTGATAGAACCTGTGACTGTTTCAGGCAAACCAGGTGAATCTATCAAAAGTTGATCCGTGAGAATTTTATAACTTTATGAATGCATGGATTTGTTTCCTTTACCAATGCAATCATTATTCTTTCCAATTGTTTTAAGTTTGAGTGTTGACAGTTGCTTCAAGTTGGCTTCTGTGACCTTTGGACTGGATCTCAGTAGTATTTGATGACATGTTGACTTTCTTAGACAAGACATTTTTATATTCATCTTATGTATTTCCTCCTCCCAGACTGGAAAAGAATTATTTTTCAAAAGAGACTAATTTGTGCGCATGAGGAATAGTGCGTACATACAAACACATTAACTCTAGAGTGTAATTGCTTTTGAGTTATCGTTGCTTTTATGCCTTCTCAAAGAATAGAACTAAGAAAGATATGTGGTTTGAAGAAAAGATTAACTTGAGAACATACTGACTTTCTAAATTGAAAGAAATGTGACTGAGATTTTATATTTTTTGATGTATTTGTAGTTTTTTATTATTTTTAAAATACTACTAATAATATCATTTTAATTTTACCTATATTATTTATCTTAATATAATTACTCAATACCAGTATTCTTTTACCAACAGTAACATTTTTTTAAAAAATTCCATTTTAAATGTCTTTGATGTTTCAGCTTTATCCTTTTACCCCAAGTAAATACTGCCAGTTAAAACACTGTGTTTTAGCATCATCCTAAGTATTTTTTGGGGGGGAGGTGCTTGTAACACCAAATAAATGTATGGTTTGGGGATATTTATTTTCTATTTACTTTTAAAAATTTTTATAAGACATTTAAAATATATATATTTCAGGCCATATAATTAAATACTTTAAAGTTACAGCTTCTTCATCCTTTAACTTCTATATTTGCCACTTTTCCAACAGGTAGCATGAGTATAACCAAATGAATGCCATCGCATTAAAACTGTTTGACTTTGCTATGTGAACACATAAAGCTATGTTTGAATCCAGCTTCTGTTACAGAAGTGTGTCTGATTTTATTCTAGTCAAATTTTCCCTATCTCTGTTACATATTTATGAATCTTATCCTGTTCCCGCAAACTGGTCACTTCCCGATGTTTATTTGGATATGGTAATTAGAGGGCAATCTCTATTACCATTCTTTGATGCTTCCGGTTAAGTCTGCATTGCGGCATCACATGCTTCTTGCAATGACTGAGTTCATTTAGTGCATTTTTCTTTCTTTTCTTGTAACCTATTCTAATCAGGTTATTGTGGTGCTGTCTGTACACGGTAGAAACTCCTAGAGGGACGATTCTCCTGTGAGGCGGAGTGGGCGTTGGAGGTACTGGAAGTGCCTCTTTCACAGCTGTTTCATGGGAATGGCCACAGGCTCTAAAAACGACATCTCCTGGGACCCCCCATGCTCCCTGAAAGGATCTGCTGCATAATTCAGAAGACCTACCCTGTGCCTGGGGTTCTATAACCATCAGCGATCTGTGCTCTCTCTCTCTCTCTCTCTTTGTCTCTCTCATTCCTTCCTCCCTCCCTCCCTCTTTTTTATTTCTTTCTCCATGGCATACGTTACCTACTGGTTGAATGTTTGTTGCTTTTTATATTTAAAAAAGGTAAAACAAAATTTCACAACAAACAGGAGAATAATAATTAATATAGTACATGTTGTTATCTTTAAAGTGGTTGTTCAGGGTACAAGATATAGGCATAATAATTTCTCCAACTGATATTAATCAACTAAGAGACACTCTAATAGTATAACTGACTTGCATTTTTACCCTTTTCCCTACTGTCCTTTCACCTTTCACCCATCCTAGATCTTTTTTTCTTTTGAACAATTTCTTCCTATTTCACAGTATCTATTGCACATTTTAGAACTTATTTACTCTTTTAGTTTCTCACACCTGGGAGATAATACAATGTCTATACATATGAGTCTGATTTATTTCACTTATGAATATGGTCTCAAGTTGCATGTATCTGCCTATAAAAGTCTCAAGTTTATCATTCTTTATGGCTGAGTAATACTCCACTGTATAAAAAAATCACATCTTTTTTATTTACTCCTTGGTTGATGGGCATTTGACTTGTTTCCAAGATTTAGCTATTATAAATTGTGTGGCTATAAGCATGGGTGCATATATACTGCTGTGGTATGATGTTTTTAATTCTTCTGGAAAGATACCCAGAAGGGGGACAGTTGGATTGAATGACACCTCTAATCCTAGATTTTTGAGGAACTTCCACACTGATTTTCACAGTGGTTGTACCCGTCTACATTCCCACCAACAGTGAAGAAGGGCTCCTTTCCCCCTACATTCCTTCCCGCTTTTTTATTGGTTGATGTCTTGATGAGAGCCATTGTTTCTGGAGTGAGATGGAACCTCAGTGTTTTAATTTGCATCTCTTGAATGACCAGTGATACTGCACAGTTTTTCATATATTCATTTTCCATTTGTATTTCTTAGTCCATGAAGTGCATAATCATTTCAGATGCCCATTTTTGGATTGGATCTTTCAATTTGGGGGGTATGATTTTTTTTCAACTTTTTGTATGTTCTAGATATAAGTCTTTTGTCTGAGGGACAATGGGTTAAAACTTTTCTCACTCTGTGAGTTGTCTTTTCACTCTGTCAGTGATTCCTTTTGCTGTGCAAAAGCTTTTCAGTAAGATGAGATCCCAGTCAGTTGTGGATTCTTTTAAGTATTTCCCATGCAGTATGCATTTTCTTCATGAACTTTACACTTATGTCTTAAAGATTTATACCTACTTTCTCTTTCAGTGGATTTAGTGTTTCTGTTTTAATATTTAGATCTTTGATCCATTTTGACTTTAGCTTAGCGCATAGTGATAGACATGGGTCTAGTTTTAATCTTCAGCTAGTAGAGAGCCAGTTTTTCTAGCACCATTTATTAAAGGGGCTATGTTTCTTCCAGTGAACATGTTTGAATTATTTGTCAAAGGTAAGGTAACAGTGTGTTTGTAGTTGTGTCTTTATCCTCTAATCTATTCCACTGGTCCTCATCTCCCTAATGAACATAGATGCAAAAGTCCTCAATAAGATACTAGCACATCATAAAGAAGATTATACACCATGATCAAGTGGGATTCATCCCAGGAATGCAGGGATGGTTCAACATACATAAATCAATAAATGTAATATACCATATCAATAGATCAAAAGACAAAAATCACATGGTCATCTCAATAGATGCAAGAAAGTTTTTGATAAAATCCAACACTCATTCATGGTAAAAACCCTAGATAAAATTGGAATAGATGGTCTCTACCTCAAGCTGATAAAAGTCATTTAAGACAGACCAACAGACAACATCATACTAAATGGACAAACACTAAAAGCTTTCACTCTAAAATCAGGAACAAGACAAGGATGTCCACTATCATCACTCCCATTCAATATAGTTCTGGAAATACTAGTCAGAGCTATTAGACAAAAGAGAAATAAAAGGAGTAACGGTAGGAAAGGAAGAAGTTAAATTATCATTATTTGTAGATGACATGATGCGTTACATAGAAGACACCAAAAACTCCACCAAAATACTTCTAGATGTAGTAACCAAATTCAGTAGCATTGCTGGATACAAAGTCAACACTGAAAACTCAATAACATTCCTGAATACACAAAACAAACTGACTGAGAGAGAAATTAGGGAAACTATACCATTTGCAATAGGATCCAAAAGAAATTAAATACTTAGGAATCAATCTAACAAAGGAAGTAAAGGATCTGTATAATGAAAACTACAGTACTCTGAAAGAGGAGATTTAAGGGGATATCGGAAAATGGAAAGATATTCTATTGGGATAGGAATAGGAAGAACCAACATAGTGAAAATGGCCATACTCCCAAAATTGGCCATACTCCCAGATTTAGTGTAATCCTGATCAAAATATCAGTAGCATACTTAACTGAACTAGATAAAACATTCCAAAAATTCATCTGGAACCAGAAGAGACCTAGAATAGCACAGGCAATTCTGGGCAACAAAGGCAAGGCAGGAAGCATCACAATCCCTGACCTGAAATTATACTACAAAGCTACTGTGATATAATCAGCATGGTACTCAATGGTCATTTTTGTGTTATGATTTTCTGGTTCATTTTAGAAGACAGCATAAAAAATAAAGTATCTTTCAAACAGCTCCTATAGTGTTCATTCCTATACATATTATAATGCTTTGGAAAAGATGATAAATATCACCCCCAAAATTTCCGTAGTAAAGAAAACTATTAAACTGCATTTAATTCATGAATTCTCAGACTTATTTGATCGCTGCACTTTTTGCTTTCCTACACTTCCTTAGCTGACTTATGTAAGAACCTACTGTACTGCATGACCCAAACTGTGATGTGCAAACTATTTTTCCAGTTTATTTCCCTCTTTGTTAACAAAGGAAGATCAGATAATTTCTGCATCACAAAATACAAAGAAATATGGGTTTATCACCACTCTTATTGTTCTTAATGTGTTTAGCTTCTTAAGTGATGCATGATATACATCCAGAACCCTGCCCATGTACTAAATGTTAAACTCAGTTTAATGAACTGAATCTTTAAAACCAGAATTGCATAACTGCATGCAGTGAAAGGGGGAATATGCATTTCCACAGACAACCCGGAGCCACTTAATTTTCTTTAAATGCAGTGAGATCAAGAGAAACCTCCACATAAATACTCTCCAGATACCCTAGAACTTACACTAAGTAGCTGAAATGAAAGACCCATCTCCTTCCTTACAGCTCTGTATTTGAAAACTAATCAGCAAAAACCTACAGTGACTGGTTTAAAGAAATCTATTTTATCTGTGGTCAAATAGATCAAAGAATTTGTCAGTAGAAGTGCTAACTGATGAGAGAGGAATTGCAGCTGGTGAATGCAGCAGATGGTAGGCAACGGTGCAGGTGAGAAGCAGGGATGTCTGCGTGGCTGCAGACATGGCCCCTTAGCTTCCTGTGCCACTTGGAATTGCTTTTTCTGTCTGCATCAGCATTTTAGATTAATTTGGGAAAACCTAATGAAGTACAAATGATTGCTATGTCTTAGCTCACAGAGTGTAATAACTATAAATATTGATATCTATTTTGTTTCCACCACCATGTTTGGGTTTCGAACTGCATTATCTCTGATTCTCACTCAAATGGTAATTAGCTGGAGTCATTCCTATTTATTAAGGAGTAAGAAGAGCTGAACGACTAAGATTTTTTTATATTTTGCTCATGAACACATATATTTATATTGACATATAGAAGTTGTATGTAATTCTGAGGCATACTGGTATTTCAGTATGTGCCTACAATGATCTGTCACTTCAAACATGCACTTTAGGAAAGCATGCCTTAATCCCAGGCGTACTGGGCTCAAGATGAAGCTCTTTGCATTTCAGTTTGCATCTCATTGTTTCTGGTTTGTGTTTCTAGAAAAACCCTAGGACATTGGTTTTATTTATTATTTATTCATTCATTCATTCACTTTTTCACAGATGTTCAATCACTAACAACTAGCATACAAGCCCAGATCAGAGACATTGAGTGTATTCCTCTTTCAAGAAACTTGTAGCGTGTGCGTGTGTGTGTGTGTTTTACTTTATTTTTTTGTGATTCATATTTATTAATTTAGGGACTGGGTATATGTTTCAGTGATGCAGTGCTTGCCTGGCAAGCACAAGGCCCTGAGTTCAATTCCCAGTACCCCCCCGACATACACACACATATATATAATTTTAAACACAAAAAAAGATAAAAATGACACAAAATTTCAAAACAAAATAATAGGAAATTAACACTAGTTAATATACTGCATATTATTATCTTCAAAGTAGTTGTTCAGATTATAAGATTTAAGCATGAAAGAAATGATCGATCTTTATAAAATCTTTTTCTGCTAAGCAGTTCAAAACTTACTATATTGAAGAAAATGAAATATACTGCTTTTAATACAGAATTAAAACTCATGGATTGAAACAGGGAGAAGGCATTAACATGTTTCTCATTTTTAAGGGGCAACCTAGGAAATGATTCATAGAAAGATGGGGGCGGTGAGAGCAGCAACCCCATGGCTTTATTCCTGTGACTGCGAACATTAATGTTTTTGTGGGACAGTTAAAGGGAAAGTGTTATTCACCTCTCAGCTATTATTATGTATTTTTTATTAAAACCAAGTTTAAATACTTGAAAGCTATTAAACACAACATTATATCAGTTAGCATTACATACCCAATGTTAGATATAATTACAGAAGAGTAAAACAACTTTTACTACAATGAGACATAAAGTATACTACTTTATGAAGGTTATGTTAATTTGCTTGACTACATGAGTCATTGTGCTATGTATGTGCATATCAAAACACTATTTGCAGACTTTGAATGCATACAATAAAAATTGAGCATCAAATTATACCACATTTAATTGTTTTATACTTGATTCCCTCCTACTTTTGTGGGAAATCAGTCTTCCATTTACTTGAATTTACTTAATAATTAAGTTAATATGGCAAAAAATGAGCAGAAAGATAAAAATGTTATGGATTTTGAGTGTCAGAATGTACTATATAATTGAGGAACCTGTACAATCAAAATGGTAATCAAAATGGTCATGTTTTAACAGGGTGACTACTACAGTAAGTATTGGTTGATTTATCTTATTCTGAAGAGACGATAAGCATAGTTCAAATCATAGTTACATTGACAAAATTGTTTTGCTAATCAAATTTTCTTGAGCTGTATTCATGTACAAGAGGTTGTGTCCATTTGATGTTTGACTTAATTAAAGTGATAGACATGTCCCAGAATGCACCCCTGCCACCTCCCCAAGTTTTCTTAAGCCCTGTGGAGTGATTCTTTCCTCCCTCTGCTCTTTACCACAGCCCATCAGTGATGCATGTAGTAGTTACTGTAAGTTTGCATTTTCAAGATTGTATATACACAGAATTAATCAAATGTTATGAAGTCTATCCACGGCTCCTCTCTGCCCAATGAGGCAGAGAGTTCTACACAAGATCATGGGTCAGAATCCAATCATTTTTAGACTGAAATATTCATTTATAAAAATTCCTGCATATTGTTTATCCATGCATCTATTGATGGGCAATTGGGTTTTTTGAAGTATTGGTGAGTTGTTTGGAATATACTTTCTATGAATATTTGCAGAAAAATCATTTTCATCATCCCTCTCAAATAAGTACCTACAGTGGAATAACTGGATTTGTTGGCAGATGTATGTTGAATACATAGGAATATTGACAGTTTTGTAGAGTAGTTGGACCATCTTACATTCCCTTCACCAGTGCATAACAGTTTCAATTACTCTACAACCTCACAAACACTTGGAAATTTCAACCTTTATCATTAGTTCTTGTTAAAATTATTTTTTAAAAAACGTTTATCACTATTTGTTTGCAATACATAATGAATATATTCATCAAAGGGCCATCTTCACCTCTTCTGCCTCACCAACCATGGTGTCTCCTAGACCCAAATTCTAATGGGTGCAAACTCGTACATTTTGTTTTTTGTCTCAATAGCACTTTTTCAACAACTAATGATGCTTGCAACATTTCATTTGGTTCTTTGCCATGAATATTTCTGTAAGTTGCAGGTTCAAATATTTTATATTATTTTTAACTGGATTTAATTTGAAAATTATACAACTTGTTTGTTATTGCCAGGTTGTAGGATTTCTTATACATTCTGCACATAAATACTGCACTGGTTAAATGTATTGAAAATATTTTCCCCATTCTGGCCCTTGCCTTTCCTTTTCTTAAATGAGTGTGTTTCGAGAAACAATAACAAAAGAGTAATTTCCATAAAATCTACCTAATCATTTTAGTTTGTTTATATATCTTATCTGAAAAATGGTTACATTTTCCATTATCACACTATTGGCTACTCTAGTATTTTTTCTTTCATTATTAATTACGCTTTTAATCTCTGCCTTAGAACTATTCTCTTAACTTACTGACTTGTTCTATTTCAAATTAACTTTGGTACATGGATGAAGGTAAGGATCCATGGCCCTTTTTGACCCATACAGATAGCCAGTTCTTGTAGCACCAATTTTAAAAGAAACTTTCCTTTTCTACATTACATGGCCTTGGAAACTTTCTCAAAATTCAGGTGATCATAGGTAAATTGACCAATTTCTGGACTCTCTTATCATCTGTCTTAATAATTTTATGTCCATTCTTTAAAAAATACTGCACTCTCTTGGTTACTGTAACCTTGCAAAGAGACTTTAAATCAGGTAGTATAGTTGGGCTTGGGGACCCTAACTGTTATTCTAGCCTTCAGGAGGCTGAGGTAGGAGGATTGAGAGTTTGAGACCAGCCTGGGTTAAGTAGCAAGTTCAAGGCCAGTCTGGAATTCATAGTGAGACTCTGTCTAAAAGAGCAAAAACAAAACTGAACAAGTTTAGTATAAGTCTTCAACTTTATACTTAAAAACATTTGCTTTGGCTACCCAGGGCATTTGTATTTCCATGTAAGTCTCTTTCCAAGCAACCTGACACATGGAACATCTTGAAAGTGACCCATTTCTCTTTAATGATAAATTATATCTTTCTGGGTTTTTTTCTTGTATAATTTTAGATTGCATCTTGGACATTGTTATAGTTATATCATTGAGTTTCTATCTCCGAGACTATTCCTGTTCTGTCTTTTTTTTTATTTTTTGAGTAAAAATTATGTCATTGATACTAAGATGATAATCTATTTCTTGTCTGTTTGAGGCTCTGAGTCAAATCTCTGTTTCTTCCAGTTAACATTATCTGAAAAATGCTTCAGTTATTCCCAAAATTTGCAGGAGACAGAGCAGTGAGCCAGGCGTCAGGAAAGCTTACATATGTGACTTGAGAATGTTTTCTGTGCTTTTTCCTTTTCAAATTTCTTTCTTCAGTTTTTTTTTTTTTTAACATTCAAGTTACAAAATTGTATTCAGATTTTACAGTTATTTTGGTTTTTGAGATTATTTTGTTCTGCTTGCAAAGTAACTCTTTAGGACAAAACAATTTAATCCTTCTCTCAGAAGGCAGGAAGATGCTAACACTTTGGAATAGACTTCAAAACATAATGTTGCTGAGTAGAAAGATTCGACTCTTATCACAAAAAAGATTTAAATAAAGTAGGCATCCAAAAATATGAATTACGTTAATGAATCAAATAGAACAAAAATCAGTAAAATCTTTAAAAAACCTAAAGCAACAGTTTCTTTTCCAAGTGGATGTGTAGCTTGCAGGTTTTTGAACAGGATTTTGTTTCGATTGCTGCCTCTTGCCTTCCAGATGGCACAATATAAGGTCCATCTTATCACAGGCAGAAAGAGCGGCAGACTGAACATGTGGCGTTCGAGAACCTAATTTCTCATTAGTGACAACACATGCAAATGTACGTTCCTAATCGAAATTGCTGCCTTTGAACCAACAGATTATTTTTTACATCATACCTGTGTCTAGCCCTAAAACCAAGGGTTGCATCAACATGACATGTGTCTATACATTTCGGTAGTGAGTAAATTATTTTATTTTTAGAAAAAAAATCCTCAGGATCGATCTAGAATGCAGATCCTGAAGCTGAAATTAAATTGTTAATTTGAGTTTTAAATATAGATGACTCATAGTCCGTTTCATTTCTGATAATACCTATCATTTGAAAAGATGTTTTATGGACTACTATAATAAATTATTATTAGTAGTAGTTTTATTATTATTTTGTTCCAGGAACCTAACTCAGGACCCTGCACTTGTCCGGCAGGCACTTATGCCACTGAGCTATGTCCCTGGACCTCTATGGACTCCTATAACAAAGACTTCGTATCAAAATCCTTTGTGGTAATTATTGCTTCAAAAATTAGAAATTATTATTGTATTTCATCTTTGTGTTAGGTTTCTAGATGTAATTTAATATTTTAGAAGTAAAAACTTAAATCATTCTCAGAAAATTAATTTTGTTACATATTCATAATAGTTTAGAATAATATTTCTAACAACAAGAAATAGTTCTCTCTTCTATATAAAATTTTGATTTACATCATAGCATCAACAACCAAAAGAAAGAGATGTAGGTATTGTGAAATAAACGCCACATTGATCTTAATTAAATGACTACCATTTCAAACTTAACAAGTTCACAAATTACAGATGATGCTTCCCCAATTACATTGATGTCTTTATTGAGAGAAATGAAGTTCCATTAGTTTCATGTGTTATTTGTCTTTATACACGCCATCAGTTTGAAAGCTTGTGTCCGCCTAGGTAGCCTTTACTCTATAATTTGGGCTGTGTGCATGTTGATATGCACAGCCTACATTTTCCTTCAACATCTCAGTTTAGAAAAATAAGAAGGGTGTGTAATCCTTGCGCTAGAACAGCGTGCTCCTGATGACATTTTCACAGTCTAATTTGCTTTGCTTTTGCAGAATTCAGAGCTCCCCAGAAAAATCAAAAATGCAGACACCGGACCAGAAAGCAGCAGCCGGCTCCAGACCAGGCCTCCGCCTTTAGCAGCCACTTTGAGACAGAAAGTGAGTCCGCCTCTCAAAGACCCAGCCTGAGCTTAGGAACTGAGGGGTCACGCTGCCTTGGGAAATACTGTGATACTGTGGTTGCATGGAGAGACAACCACAAACCAGCAGGACAAGCAAGACATCGTGTGGGTCCTTCACGCGGACTTCTGGAATAAGCAAATTGTGCGCAGTGATTACCGTGTTCACCTTTGTCCAGCAGACAGAGACGGATGCTGTAACTCACCAAGCAGAAGAGCAGTGCCTTATTCTCAGGCTGCTCTCCTGGAGGTAAAATAACAGTACTTTGAAGGAGAAATATTTTGTTAAACACATTCCTCTACCAGCAATCAAGCAAAATTCAACTCACGCCTTGATATTTTATTTACTGTCTTGAGGCAAGTGTTTGTAAAAAGTATTAATGAAAGGAGGCTTTCGCCTGTGCCCTGGTAAGCAATCACCTCATGCTGAAACACGTGTCCCACTCAGCCTACACGCTGTGACAAGCGGGGGTTTGGAGGCTCATTAAATCCAAACTGCTAATTTAGTCACTAATAGATGCTCTTTTGAGTTCTAAGTGAGTTAGGGCTGACTGTGTCTGTACTAGAAATAGTGAATATCTTTTTTTTTTATTATTATTAAGAGAAAAAAGACATAGAAAAGAAAAACAAAAAGCAAAAGAGATAAACACAACAATAAATCCAATACAATAACATTATAGGTTTACAAAACAAGATGATAAAAATTTGATAAGCGTTGTAATATTGCATATCATTACCTTCAAAAGGGTTGTTTACATTAACAGATAGACACATGTAAAATTGATCTAATCATATTTTTTCCAATAACTATTACATTTAGTAGTATAATCACTTTAGCTATCTTACGTATACATATATATATAAATGTATGTCTTTTTCCTTTTCCCTTCCTTCCTTCTTTTCTTCTTTCCCCTATCCCAATTGCTTTTTCTCTTTGAGCAGTTTCTTACCCTTACACAGTATTTATTGTAGATTTTGGATCATATATACTTTTTCAGTTTCTTACACTAGGAACACAATACAGTATTTACACATGTGAGTTTGATTTATTTCACTTATGAGTATGGTCTCAAGTCTTGTCCATTGTGAATACCTATTTTTAAAATATCAAAAATACAGTGATTGTTGCCATATTACACAAAAGAAAATCATAGGGAAAAAAAGTACAGGCATTGTTTTCTGCCAAAGGTACACCACATTAGGACCCCAAAGACAACTGTTAGGAGTGAAAATTGAAAGTCCACAAGAGGAAACAAAACAGAGCTAATTTTTTGTGCATTACAGCATTTAAAATAGCATTTGAAAGATAAACAGAAAAAAGAGATAAGCTTTAAAGAAACTCTTTCCCACACTGTGGAATTGTGAAGTTAAAAATGAATGACTATTAGATTTCATGCATTTGTGCACCGTCTTCTCACGATTATGCACACACTTCAGACTTCAATGAGTGAGAGATTTGGAAGAAAATTAATTATAATCTCACTTTCTGTTCTTATATACTACAGTTAATAATGAAAAGTTGCTTTTCCCTTTTATTTTGAGAGAGTAACACATCCATTTTGTATAGTAATTTCAAGTGAATGAGGGAAGTTGTCTTAGGAAAGTTATTAGGCTGGAAATAGGCTTGAAAATTGGGCTGAATTTTCCGTCACCCATTTGTTCTCAAAAACAAATAGTTAAGTGCAATTGAAAACCAATACACAATAACACCATTGGAACACATCTGAAAGGTTTGACCCTTGATTATTTAATCTTATTGGGTGATATTTCCCCTGAAAAATAATATACATGTATAAAAACAATACAAATAACTCACAATTCTCAGTTTCAGGTATCTTTGAATTTTTTATAACATGACAAAGAAATATTTTTTTTTTTTTGGTACCAGATATCAAACTCACAACCTCACACTTGCCACGCAAGCACTTGTGCCCCTGCGCTAAATCCCTGGCCCCTCTTAAAAATAATTTTATCTTTCTAGTTTTTAGGTACATTTGAAATGTTTTAATCAAACTAATGAAATTGTTCCGATTTGCATAGAGCAGAGGAAATTCTAAAGAAAAACGAGGATCCTTTTCCCACGTGTCACCATGCCACAAGTTCAACAGAAAGACACACCATCTTTTAATCATGACCTTTTAAAGATAATCTGCTTACAGATTCCCTAAATTCTTGTCTCAATGACTTTTAAGGTCACCCATTAACTCTCCACCATGGATCAGAGAAGTAGGATCACTTAAGATTATCTTCCACTTTTCATCATCCTCTTTCTCATATATTTGGTAACTACGTAAATTATTACTTACGTGTATGTTTTTTAATAAGCTACTCTCTCTGTATCTATTATTTTATTATCACCATTCAAGTTTTCTTCTCCATCAGTCCTTGCTTCTAATCTTTTTTGTTTCTTCTTCCTATTAAACCTACTGTGTTTTGATTTCAGAAACAGGCAATTGCCTTAGGGAACCTAAGACATAAATGCTATTTTTTCTAAAAAAAAGAAAGAAAAGAAAGAAAGAAAGAAAGAATAGAAAAAATGGGTGCAGTTAAGCCTGATGTCATGATACATCCACATGTTACGTAGGGCACAGTGAGTCAAGGTAAAGAAATTAAGATGCATCAGAAAAAAATAATATAGAAATAAAAATAACAGAAGAATCAAGAGTTGATTAGCCCTCAGACCACGGAAGAGTCTTCGCAAAGCATTTTCACCTCGCTGAAAGAAACAACATGATTTTGAACTTTTGCCCGAAATAGGAATGTATGAAACAATCTTAAACTAAACATTAAAAGGACACAACTTCTAAAACTAAAAGTACAACTCAAACTGAAATGCTAAAGCTAGATCATCGTGGACACGAAGGAAGGTTTCAGTCCAGCAGAAGACAGAGCAACAGAGAACCCTAGGACCGAGCTGCAGGGAGGGAGTAAGAGCTGGGAGGGCTGGGAGAAAACAGGAGGAAATGCGGGCTGGAAGGCTTGGAATCCGATGGCCGAAGGACAGAGGAGCGGCCACCCCTCAGACACCGCACACGCGGGCTGGAACGCGGGCGGGGAGGACGGGCTGGAGCCCCCCAACCTCCTAGCTGCTTTAGAAACCTTAAGGAAGGAGAAGGGCGAGGGCGAAGGTCACGTGTGTGTGTGTGTGTGCATGTACAAGATGGTTCGTCAAAAAGAACAGTTTGTAGCCGGGCGTGGTGGCGCACGCCTTTAATCCCAGCACTCGGGAGGCTGAGGTGGGCGGAGCGTTGTGAGTTCGAGGCCAGCTTGGGCTACAACGGGGCGCAAGGCAGACCTGAGCTACATAGTGCGACCCTGCCTCAAAAAACCAGGGCCGGAAGTTTGGCTCAGTGGCTTAAGCGCCTGCCCTGGCAGGCACAAGGCTGTGAGTTCAATCCCCGGTGCCGCAAAAAAAAAAAAAAAAAAAAAAAGAACAGCTTGTGCTCTC
>RJWM01035141.1:0-19168 GCA_004363535.1 Dasyprocta punctata | reverse complement strand
CTGCAGGACAACAGGGTATCTGTGAAACAGAGGCTAGGAATCAACAGCACAGAGGAGGGAGGTCCACGCACCTTTGAATCATCATCATCGTCATCCTCTTCCTCCTCCTCCTTCCGCTTGGATTTGCTCTTCTTCTCTTTCTTAGGTCCGAGTTTCTTCTTCTTCTTCTTGCCAGGAGTATAGTCGCTGCCCTCACTGTCGGAGCGCAAAGCCACCTCTTCCTCCTCCTCCACAAACTCTGGTCCCTCCCCAGAGCTGTCCCCCAGCTGCCGGCATAAGAGCAAACGCTGGAGCAGGGAAGGGGGGAGAGGGAGACAGACGCACACATGCTACACACATGCTGACCTCAGCACAGCCCTGAGGCTCATCCCAAGACCTGGCCCACCACTCCAGAGGAAGAGACAAACGCCCTTCTCACAGCAACTCCCTGCTTCCTCTCCCTCCCTGTAACATGCAGTCACCCACTTACCTCCTTTTTTTGGCGCTTGCTCTTAGGGATCTTAGGGTCCCGAGGTTTTTTAGGTTTTTTCTTCTTCTTGAGCTTCGGAGTCTCTGTTTCTGATAAATCCTCTTCTGGGTCCTCTTCGTTTTCTACATAAATTTATCCAACAGTAGTAGACAGGGAAAACATCAGTAGCAAAAGGGTAGGGCCTAATTCAGAAGGTTTAGATTTTTACTCCCCACCTCTTGTCCCAGATTCCTCTGAAGAGAGCTGCTATACTCTCCACAGAAGGAAGCTGATACCCAGGACTAAAACAAAGAGAGAGCTGTATATACCGAAATAGGCCTGCCAAACCAGACCAGGCCCACCTCGGGCAGCTGTCCAGGCCCCTGCCTCCTCTCCCAACTCCTGCAGCAGCCCTCTAGATGTTCACCAGCACAGCGGAATCAAGCTGCCTAGAGTTCACCAAACAAGAAAACTAGATCCAAGGCCTCTTGCAACTGTTTGAAGCCAAGGGATGGGAATGGAAGGTCCTACTCACAAGGCAACCACAGAATATGCCCCAACCATGTTCCAGAACAATACAGGCCGGGGGTGGGGGCAGAAACCATACCCTTGTCTAGCCCCTTTGGAGTTATCACTGCTCCAAACAACCAGAACCTCCCAAGCCCAGGTTCTGTTTCTGCTCCAATCTCTCACCCACTTTCAAACACAATTTCCTTTCCCCATCTCCAGCCCTACTGCTCCTCCCCAGCTTCTCCTGGGTCAGCAGCCTCTTTTCCCTAGGGGCCCAAATCAGCCCAGCTGTCACCATCTCCCCCTCCCAGTCCTCCTCCCATCTGGCTCCACCTCCTCTCTGGCTGGAAACACACACAAAGCCTGGGGAACACTGAGAGCTCCTGGGCAGAGATAGGTGGGAAGTGGCACTGGGGGGAGGAGAAGGCCAGGGAGCAGCTTCCTTTGTATCAGACATTCAGGCCAGCTCCCACATCCCTCCTCCCTCTTCCCAAGCCACCCCCGCCCAAGCAGGGGAGAGTGCAGAAGGGAGTGGAGCAAAGAAGTGCCTCACCCACTGAGGAGAGGGAAAATGGCTCCTGACCGCAGAAGCCTGCCAGGGCACCCAGCTGCCAACATAGGACAGACAGGAAGTGGCAGGGGAGAGGAGAGGGGCGGGGTTGACAGAGGTGGCTTAGGAAGACTGACCTCACAGAAGACTTTCCGAATTCTTACCTGACCCCACATCTAAATGCCAGCAGTCCTTAACACCTACCCTGGAATGACACTATTTACAAAGGTCACCCTAGGCACCTAAGATGAACGAAAGGGAACACTATTCTAGGGACTGGGCTACTCCCTCAATCATTAATTGGTTTTTCCAAATCATCAAAACTAAGATTTAACAAACCTCAAAGGAGTTGTGGTCAGAGCATACAAGCTTCTCCTCAAACTGCAAATTTAGCTTGAGGAATGGAAGTCCACAAGAAGTCTCAAAACTCAGTGGCACAAGCACCTGCCCAGCAAGTGCAAGATGCTGAGTTGGATTCTTAGTATCAAAAAGCAAAAACAAAATACAAAAAACACCCTGTTTTCTCATCACCCCCAACCCAACATATGGGAATCATGCCAACATACATAAATCATGTCCACAGCAAAAAAAGTAGGAAGACCTAGTGGGGGGGAACACTTTGTTTCCTTCAATTCCACAAATACTCTTAGTACCTGATCCCCAAAACTAGCCTTAAAATGCCTCTGGTTCCACCTTTCCTGAGTCAGACAGATACCAGCGAACATGAAACATTAGACTGGACAAAGCACCACCAGCTTCCCCACCTCACTCTGCCCAGATTCAAGCCAGGCACAAGAAAGCCCCTCCCATTCCCTCGGGGATGGAAGACCAGCCTGGACCTCACCAGACGGAATCATTTTCCTAAAGGCTTATCCCTAGGAATCCCCACATCACCCCTCAATCAGTTGTATCTCAGTTCTCTTTGCCTTCACAGAAACTAGAAATGGAGACAAGCATAAACTCATGAAGACAAGAGGACATGCTTACGTTCATATACACCACCCCCCAACTCAAACAAACAAGGTGCTGAAATGGTAAGTGGCAAACTTGCTAAGAGATACAGAGATTTGGGAAAGGGGCAGGAATGGGTGTGGCAAATGGAAAAACTGGGTCACGCTACAGCTCAGGCCAGAGTTCACCCTGGAAGCCTGCACAGCTACTAGTCAACCTAGGAGGTCGCCCCAGACCAATGGACTAATGGGAGGCCAAGATGCAGAACCAACACTGGCTGGATGGCACTACAATTTCTCGTGCTCCTGGCTGAAATGATGAAAGAAAGGTGAGCCTTTCCCTTACCACCCCCACCTGGAGTAAGGGCACAGGAATCAGTCACCCTGCCCTTCCAGTAATGAGACTCAAGCCTAAATTCCTTATCCCAGCAGCTGGAGACTCAGTAAGAAACTGCTCTCTTATATGGCCTCAGGCTGAAGTGAAGAATTACAAGTTAGAAAATGCCAAATGTAAAAACATTCCTCCCAAACAACCTCAACTTCCAGCTAGAACTAAGAGAGAAGGCAGAAGTGAAAGACATTCAATGAAAAAACAGGATTGACAGGCTCCAAAATAAGAAAAAAAATTAAAGAGAGAATGAAGAAATGGCATAAAAGAAAAAAAAAGCTAGGAACTTTGAAGGGGAAGGTCAAGGAAACAAGCAGGTGACTTAGCTAAGAGGCGCTGAATAAGGAGCAACATCCACTTAGATGCATACCAGCCGTCCTTTGAGGACAGACAGCTACTCCAGTCAGGCAGTGTGGTTACAACCATACGAGTTCTATCAGTCCACGGAGCCACCCTAAAACACTGTAGATAGTGCAACCCCTCACACACCTCCACAAACACCTCACACGCCAGCCCAAACCCTGGGCTACTGAGAGAGGTAAAAGCCTCTATGACAGATGTCATGATAATGTCCCCTCATCAGGGACCCCTCTTTGCTAGACTAGTATATCCTCCCCGATCTCCCATCCCTTCCCCACTCAAAACATTCCAGCGATCTGCCTGGCTGAAAGTGCTCTAGATCCTCTGAGGAGCGCGATTCAAACTTCATACAGCTGAAACTACAGAAAACTGGTAAATGATCACAAGTTAAAAATATCAGATGTTAACCAGCACTCCCTCTTTCCTTTCCACAGCAGCAACCACAGCATCGGACTAGCACAGATGCCCAGCTGGGGGATCGTCCAACAGAAATCCTCAATGCTCCCTGCTACCGAAGTTCCCAATAGCTTCTAGCTACCTGCATTGCTCCAAGGACCCGCACAAGGTATCGCCTGCCAGCCAGAGAGCTCCCTCAACTGGGAACTGCAGAGCATTCCTCAAGACAGAGGAGGGCAGCCAGCTTGCATCTGGGTCCGCGATGCCCAGGAGGCACATGGCTTCCACCCCCCTCACACAAGAGCTCCGCAGAAGGGAACCACTCCCTTCAGATGCCCTCCACCTTGGGCTTCGCACCAAGCAAGAAAAGCAACCCAGCCCTGCCTGACAGGAGTCACTAGGGAGTCTGCAAGTGCTCCCCTCCAGCCCCGAGCCCTTGGGGAAGATGTTACCTGGGTGGGGTGGGGGCAGGCTGTTGTTCAAAAGTGCATCCATGTCCTCCTCCTCACTGCCTGCGGAGCAGGGAGACGGGGAGCCCAGGCCCGACGCCATCGCCTTCCGCTCCCGGCCAGGGAATCGGCCCAGCTGCTCCTGCCTGCGGCCTGGGGCCCTCTGCACTGGCCCGAGTCACTGTGCGGGGGAGGGGGAGAGCAGAGTCGGTGACGCGCACGGCCCCCTCCCCCACACCCACCGCTCCTTCCGCCCCCACCTCGGCCACCCCGGCAGGGCACCGGAGCCACTCGGGCTGAACTTAGTTCCACACTCCTGGGGGCAGCCGGAAGCCGGCTCCGCGGCAGCAGCCCCCACCGAAAGCAGGAGCGATGCCTCGGGGCAGGCTGGTGCCGGCGTGCAGAGAGAGGCCGAGTGGCCCAGCCGACGGTGTGCCCGGGGGAGGGGGTCCGGGTGGCCGCGGGGCGGGGGTCGGGAAGCCGGCGGCGGCGAGCTAGCGCTCGGGGATACAAGGTCACTTGGGGGTGGGGGGCTCCTCCCTGCGGCCGGGGAGGGGCCGGTCCCCAGACAGGGCAGCGCTCCAAAGCCGGTCTCCCGAGACAACTCCAGGTTCTCCGGAGCCGCGGGGACCTGGGGGCGTGGAGGCGCGGGCGCCCCGGGGGTCCCGGGCGGGGACGCGGGCGAGCAGCGCCCACCGGGAAGGGGCCGAGCCACGTGCCCCGGGGGGCGAGTGAGCAGGGCGAGGGGCGGGCGCCGGGCCTGGCGGGAGACCGGCCGGGGCGGGGGCGCGGGAGCGGGACGCGGCCGGGCCCGGCCTGGCGGGGGTGGGGAAGCCGGCACCCTGCAGGGACGGGAAGGGAAGGGTCAGCTCCTCCGGGCAGGAGGCGGCCCGCGGGGCAGGGACGCCAGAAGAGGAGACAGGTGAGGGAAGACCCTCAGAGCTTGTCGGGCTATGAGGGGCGCCTCTCAGGGAACCCCGCGCTCTCCTCACCCCGGAGCCGCCGCAGGTCGCGCTGGGTCTGGCCCGGTGTCACTCCCGCTCCGGCTCCTCCTCGCCGCGGCCGAAGGGGGGAAAATGGCTCCGGCTCCGGCGTCGCCTCTTAAAGGGCCCGAAACACCGGCCGGGAAATCCCACCGCACAGGCCCCGCCCCCCCACGGACAGCCCATAATAACCTCAACCAACTCCAACCCCCCCTCCACTACCGCCACCCTCCTCCCTAGGTCTCCCGGGCAACCCCCGCCCCCTCGTCGCTCAGGCAACCACTGGTCACGCCCCCTTTGAGCGCGCCCGCGTGTCACCCAGGCAACCGCCCACCTCCTGGCCATCCCATAATACACACGGACACCCCACATACACACACCCCGCCCCCCCCACACGCTCCATACACATATGCCAAGGGTCTGCTGACATCTCATAATGCAGACCTTTTGCAACTAACCTTCAGACATCCCATAATAACCATCCTTTGCCAACTTCTTCACTCTTGGCCCTAATGTTAACATCCCATAATTCATCACCCCTCCCTCCCCATGGCCATCCCATAATAAGCACCCCTCCCAGCACTTCAGCCTCATATCCCATAATACTCATTCCCCATCCCCCACAGACATCCCATAATAACCACCCTTCATCCACCCCCAGTTTGATATCCCATAATAGTCAGAAACTCACCCCCCCCATACTACAACAACGGACACTCGGCCTCCTCCCACACACATCCCGTAATAATCAGTCTCCCACTTTCTATACTGACATCCCATAATAACCAACCCCCTAGAGCTGCCCTCAGTCCCTGCAGGCTAGGAGGGTCTAGAAGCTCACACCACCACCCTAGCCTGCACAGGCGCCTGGCTCCAGGGACAGACTCACCACTCCTTCCTATCAAAGAAGACCTCCAAAGGATCAGCAGCCCTAGTGTCACTCCACAGACGACATCTAAATCTCCTTTCCCCAACACTGGAAAAATATCCCATAATAATGTTACTCCCCCGCCCACACCATGACATCCCATAATTGCAAAGAGCCCATGCACAACCCAGTGTCACATCCCATAATGCTTCATCTCCACTGCCTCCCCTATAGCCTTCCAACCAGACAACCCATAATATTCATCTTCACACCTCCCCCATCTCCAGAAGCTGACAGTCTATTCCAGCACCCAGAGCAGAGAGGGTGGGGCAGGCTACCCACACTGTCCTGTCCCGCCCCCACAGATACACCTCATTCCCTTTCTGGGCCTAAAGTCCCTTGATGTCCAGGACCTTAGGTTCCCGCATTGCCTCATTTCCACTTAGATGCTGAGGTGTGATCGAGGGTCCCACCCAATCCCACCAAAGTCCAGGTATAGCCCAGATACTTATCCCAGCTCTTAAATTTTCAAGAAAACAGCCAATACTATGCTGACCAGATGAAACATTTGCATGAAGTTTAACTCACCTCAGGGTATCCCATAACAATTGCCTATCCCATCCAAAGACTATTCCTCAACCTTCCCACAGTGGTCCCCCACCACCCCCTAAGTCAGAAAGGATTCCTCAGCGCCTCCAGGCCACTGCTATGGATGGATGGCCCATCTTGAGGAACTGCGCATTCAGCTAGGTACACAGCAAGGGCCAAGCCCAGCTCTCCTCTCACACCACTGCTCACATTCACTCAGCGTTTGTTGACTGAGTGCGTAGCAAGACTCACAGCTGAGCACCAGGACAATGCAAAGAAAACGCTGGTGCCTCCCTTCCCAAAGCATAAACCAAACTGAGATACTAGTAAGAATGATGTCAAGGGAGAACTACTGAGTGCTGTTTCCCAGTGTCCTATCCCAGGAAACAGATTAAAGCCTGACGAGTCTCAGGAGAAATCATGTCCAGGGGAGTTCTTAGTGGTCCATTTAAAAGCTAGAAAGTATTCCAAAAGGATTTACAGGTATAGATGGCTGATCAAAATAATCTCATTGTTCTCTATGTACTTACTAAAGGATTTTAGTTTGCAAGCACTGTTCATTCATTCAGTGTTCCTAATACTGAAATCTTGCGATTTGCATGTCCTTTCCTGACTCCACATGCCACAACTGTTACCCCATTCTTGAATACCAAATTCTGCTCACCCTCATTGTCCCATATTTTCAATCACATTCCCAAATTATACCCTTAAGTGTCCTAACACCTCTAATCACCCCATCCTTGTCTTGTTCAGCCCCCCCCCATTCTTCAACTCAAAAAAACTTCAGTGGTACAAAATTCACCGTTGTCCCTTCCCCATGTGCAGGTCAGCGTTGCAGGGAGCCTTCCTTACTCAACTGTGCCACTAGGTAGCTTCCAATACATATCATTCCCATCCCGAACTGTGCCTGCCCTCTTACCATCCCAGGGAACCAGCCCCACGAAGTCAAGCAGCCCAAACTCAGAACCCTTTGGCCTTCAGAGCCTGAGTCCTTCAGCCTGTCACTACCTCCTCTTCCCGCATCTCAAAATATCAGGCTCTGGGTGAAAGACAATGCCCCAGCACACTGCCTTCCTGCTCCTGTTCCCCAAGATAATGTCTCCCTCTAATTTCACCTGCTCTTTCCATACAGGTCCAAGACGTATGGCAGTAGGACAAGTTGAAAAGAAACTGGAGCTTCCTCATTAGAAGCCCTGCCTGACTAGAAGTGAACAGGAAGGACCTCATGCCATCTCTGCAGTGCCTTGCTCATCTGCCTTCCCTAGCTAGAGAAAGGGTCTGTCCAAATGACTCTCCCCTCCTCTGGGATCCAAGGGATGAGGGGTGATGGGAAAATTGAGTTTGGGAGGGGCAAGAAAGAACTTGTTTCAGGAAATGACAGTCCTCTTGCTCCCAAGCAGAGTACCAGTGGATGTCAAGTCTTTCTACCGGCACCTGCCTGCATCTTTACTCTTTTCTCATCTTGGGACTGGAGTTTTCAGCATCAGAGACCTCAGACAAAAGCTCCCATTATAACCTTTAAAATTTATCCCCCCCCATTCACTACAACTCCCTAGAGCACCCTCTTTCTGTGTTTACTGTGGTGTGCGCTGGTCATCTTTCCCATTCTGCAACTCTTCTGTAGTCCCTCTCCTTCAACTCCTTGACATCAAGATTGAGTCCCATTCACTTATCCATACCCTCACCCATGCTCACTCTGATGAAACTGGTACTCCCCAAAGCAGAGAAAGGAGGCATGAGGCAGCTCTTAGAATACCATAACTGAGCCGGGCGTGGTGGCGCACACCTTTAATCCCAGCACTCGGGAGGCTGAGGTAGGAGAAGCGTTGTGAATTCGAGGCTGGCTTGGGCTACAACGCGAGCGCAAAACCGGCCTGAGCTACATAGTGCGACCCTGCCTCAAAAAACTAGGGCCGGGAGTTTGGCTCAGCGGCTTAAGCGCCTGCTCTGGCAGGCGTGAGGTTGTGAGTTCAATCCCCGGTGCCGCAAAAAAAAAAAAAAAAAGAATACCATAACTGGAGCCAGGTGAGGTAATAAACGCCTAACATGCCAAGGTGCAGGAGGCTGAGGCAGGAGGGTCAATAATTTGAGGTCAGCCTGGGTTACATGATAAATTCAAGCCAGTTTGGACTATGTAGCAAAGACCTTTCCAAGGGGAAAAAAAAAAAAAAAACTGGGTGTGGTGGTACACACCTATAATCCCAGCACGAGGATCACAAATTCAAACCCAACCAGGGCATCTCAGTATGAAGACCCTGGATTCAATCAATTTCCAATACAATAACACAAAATGAATAAAATAAAAAAGACATCATAACATGGGTAAGCATCCTTTCAGACAAGTTTCTCCTTCCAAAACAGAGCTGCCAGATAACTTTGAGGCCCTCTTCTACCCACATTTCTCTAGGGGACCCAAGGTGCCTCTAGGCCTCAAATTCCCTTGTGTCATACGTCCACCTGCCTCAGATTTTTGCTTTTATATATGTATATTACCACAGAAATAAATCGATATAAGCCAGTAAACAGGTTTTTAAGTAGGTAGTCACAGCCCCTTGCCTGTGACTCCAAATTCTGTTATCCTTTGTCCATCACGGCCCTCTCTGTCCCTCCTACTCGGACAGGTTTTGCCCACTAATTCCCTTGCTTCTCTGACTCCCCACCTCTTCTTGATTCCACCAAGAGGATAAATCTCTTCCTCTCTTCTTGAGCTCCAGAGAGAGCTAGGATGCGTGTTTGTGTATTGCTTTTGTAGTCTGTATACTCCTGTGCCTGCTGCTCCCTACTCTGGCCCCATGTTACCCTCCCAGATAAATTATAAATAAGCCTCCAGCATGATTGGCCTGTGGAGACTAAGGGTGCCATAATCTCCTAATTAATGCACCCAGGGGGGCAACCTCTCTAGCCAGTTACCTTAGAGTTGTGTTTCCACCCCATGGTACAGAGAAACTTAGAATAACACTCTGAGGGGTTGCTCTACAGTTTTCAGCATATGCTTGGCTCAATAATTCCTCTCCTTATGTAAAGCTGGCTGCATTCTGTGTGAACCCAAGAAACTAAGCTGTCAGAGGTCCACTGGTCCACCATGTTCTGCTCTCTCGGAAAAAGGGATTTGGGAAGACAACAGAGGGAATGAAAGCCACAGTGACAATGCACTGTGATGCCTAGATGGGATGCAGACATATGGGGTTTGGGGGTGACACCTGTGCATCAGGAGCCAACCCAGCCTCTCCTGCATTCTCCGTGCTCCACACGCCCCCCAAGTGAACTGTGGTCCCGAGACTCAAACTGGGAAGGAGCAGATGGAGGGGAGACCTTGAGTACCGTCAGCCGGGAGCACCATCCCTTTGATGTGCCACACCATCCAGGACCCAGGAATTCTGCTGCGCAGCACTGCAGACCCAGTCTCAGTAACCCTATACTTCACAAGCTGTGAAGAGGACCCAGGTGTCCAGGGTTCGGATTTGGCTAGGTGGAACCTGCCTCAGGCGTCCCTTCAAACAGCGGTCACCGAAGAAACCTCTCCAGCCAGTTACTCCTGCCAGGCCTCAGGTCTGGCTCCAGGGTTCTCCCCACCCTCCCCAGCTCCTTCCCTCCCTCTTCCTTCCTTTTCTTCTCCACCCCCCTTCCCCAGAGCTTCACCTACCCAGGACAGCCCCACCCAGCTGTGCAGGGCACAGCCCATAATAATCCTCCTCGATAGCCCCCCACCTCCCTAAAAGAGAGGCGGCCATCCCATAATAGCCACCCACAGGAGACATTCCGCGGTGACCGCCCCCTCCCTGCAGAGTGCTGGGAGCAGCCATCCCATAATAGCCGGCCGCCTGTTTTACTGGTTACGGCTGTGGAGGGAGCTGGAGAGGAAATGGAGGGGAGGGGATGGGGGCCAGACTCAAGGGCCCCCACTTTGTGGGAGGGAGGGAAGGAGGGCGGCCTGAGGGGTTAGGGAGCAAAAGAGGACTTCGGTGAAGGTGAGAAATGGGAGCCACTGGCCACCCCAACCTTGCTGTGGGGCTTCCTCCCCACTCCCCAGGGCACACTGTCCCTTCTGCACCACGCACCCCAGAGGTGGCTGCAAGTTAGGGGAGATGCCTAGGACGGGTTGAGGTGCCCAAAGTGTGCGTGAGTGTGTGTGTGTGTGTGTGTGTGTGTGTGTGTAGGAAGGTGGATTTCAGGTGCTGTCCTTGCGCCATTGGAGGAGGCTGACCCTAAGAGTGATGGGAGTAAGTGTGAAGGGGTGGGGGGTTGGAGAAGAGCTCTGCAGGCCCTCCCCATTCTGCACCACCATCCCATAATAATCCCCCAGCCCCACTCCCCCTCCCACACACGGCATCCCATAATATCTTCTGGAGAAGCAGTCCCCGCAGTAGGTACAAAGAGCTATCCCATAATAAGCTCCCCACCCCCACTCACTACCCCCCCAACTTGCCCCCCCCCAGTCACATGCAGCCGGTGCCATCCCCCGCTGCTCCCCCCTCTGGCCACTGAAGGCCTTGCCAGCCCATAATACTCTTGCCTCTGGTCGCAGGAGGCCTCCAGCCCATAATAATCCCTTCCACCACCACCCCCCTTCTCGCCCCGCACCCCTTCCTCCCGCCTCCAGTTGGAGCCGGGCCTCACCAGCCCATAATATTCCCCAGTCTCCTAAGGCTGTTCCAGCCCATAATACTCTCCTGTCTCCTAAGGCCTCTCCATCCCATAATACTGCCAGACGCCTGACCTGTGGGCCAAACCCCAGCCCGTTCCACACATCGTTCCACACATCGAGGCTGTGTCAGCGCGCCGGTCTCCCTGTCCCTCCTCCCTGCCTGGTCGGCGCTCTCTCGGGCGCTCTCCCGCCCTGCGGCTCTGGGGCCCTCTCGGGGCCCCACCCTGGCGGCCTGGCCCTCACTTCCCCTCCAACCTCCTCCCGGGCCCTCTTGCCATCGCTTGGTTCTTCACCATGTTCCCCTCCTGCCCCTGTCTGGCGCTTCTCCACCTCCTCCGCAGCCCTGGGATGGACGACGACTCGCAGGGAGAGAGTGCCCCCAGAGGGCAGCGGGCCAGTCCCTGCCCCTGAAGACTGCTGCTTGACCCAGCACCATGGAAACGTGCCCAGCCTGCCTCCTCACCAGCTCCCCTGGCCTGAGTTCTGATGGCTGGCTGAGCTCCTCTGGGTGACAGTCACCTGGAGCCCTTGCTGTCTTCCAGAAGCGGGGGCATCACCAGCAGCATCTTGACCCTATACTCTTGTTGGAAAGACAGCCCCCACTTATGGGCTTCTAAAGTGCCTTCTTTCATTGGCACCTACTTCACCTCATTGACCCCTGCTAGTACCCAATAGATAGATATTATGAACCCCATTTCACAGAGGAGAAAACAGAGCCTCAGAGAGGTTAAAGGACTGAAGTCACATTGCCAGGAAGTGACAGCTGCACTCACTACCCAGGTTTGTTTGATCCCAAGGTTCTAGAAGCCTTTGGTTTTTCCCAAATCCCATGTGAGAAACTTCACTTTCCAGTTTTTTCGGGCACCCTCTGATAAGGGTCGCATGGCCAGAATTATCCCAGACTGTCTGTCTCCAGGGCATCTGGGAGAATGGAAACCTTGGTGTGACATTTCCCTTCCCTTTCTCTTCCCTTCCTCGTTTCTTCTGTAGGACCCAGGTGGCAACCTCATAGGGATTTCCTTCAAAATGATTCAGAACCAAGAACTAACCAAGCATCTCTACTGTCCTGTGGAATCCTTACCTTTGTCCGGGTTCTTCTGACTCGGTTGTAGTTCAAGACCAATGATTGATACTGTCCACCAACTCCACTGGCATGCGGAGGAGGCACTGTCCCACGGAGAAACTGAGATCCAAGAGACAGTCAGCTCCTTGGTGGAGTTGGTGGACAAGAAGTGCGCTGCTGTGGAGATGTTGGGTACATCCCAAGGTGGGCAGGGAGTCGCAACCAACTGCAGGAAGCCTAAGCTACCTTGCATGTGCAAGCCAAGGAGCTGCTGCTTCCTTAGTCCTCCATGGCAGGTGCTTAGGGCCCAACATAATGGGAACCACGGATGAACCACTTCTCAGCTGCCAGCAGCTGTGCTGTGTCCAGTATAGGCGCAGGTGTAAAGGCAAGGAGGACGCAAGCATGGAGAGAGTGGATTGGGGGTGTGGAGGAAGAGCTGGGAAGAACGGGCAGGCCAGAGCTGATACTGTAGGTTTAAACTGAGAGGGCTGAGAGGGGTGGCTTACATGAGGAAGGAAGGAGAGCAAAGCAACTGAGGATGGATGTAACAGCAGCAGGGATGGGTGGGTGAGGAGTAGGATGTACTGCACTGCAGGGAGTGAGAGTCTGGGAGCCCAACAGAGACAGGGCCACTTCCTGGTTGTGACCTTCCCTTGAGATTGTCTTGAGTGTGGCATCCGTGCAATTGAGAGGATCATCATTCCTGACTCATGGGGCAATTGTGATTATTAAATGAGATGAGGCATCTAAAGTGCTAAATTGAAATCCTGGTATACAAAAGATTTTTTTCCCAATACAGTGTCCCTCTATATTGTCCAGACTAGCACTGAACTCCTGGGCTCAAGCAATCTTCTTGCCTCAGCCTCCCAAGTGAGGAGTGGAAACTACAGGTGTGTGCCACCGTGTCAGGCCTAAAGAATGTTTCTTAAATTTTTTGACGCTCTTGCTCTTTCCTTTCAATCTGAAGTTTTCTCTTTCTCCTCCTGTGGATTTCCTAGCCCAAAAGATGGGTGAGGGCCTTGGATTTCCCACATCTTGCCTCTTCCTCCTGCTCACTCAGTAATTGGAAAATTCTGTGCAAAGAGCAGGCTTTCTGAATCGTCCACAGCATGTCACTGGTCAGGTTCTGTTCATTTCCATGCCGCCTGCCACATCTCCTTAGTCTGTTCCAGCATCACTGTTTTTGTGCTGAAAACCCTCGGGCTATCTGCACGCAGTTGCAGTGTGCTGTAGCTTTAACCCCAGATTGTCAGAGCGAGAGGCCACGCACTTCTTCACAGGCCACCTGTTCCAGCCCATTCTTTCTGTGCCGCAGACTGTCCCTGCTGCATTCCTCTAGTTTTATCCTTCAGTTTGTCTGTGAGAGCAAAACCCCATAGCTCCCCATACCTTCCCTTATTTCCTACACCCTCTGTCCTGGTGTAGTCACTATTGTCCACCTGCTCTGGGGTCCCCAATGGATGCAACAAGATCTGACTGTTCATTCAGGCAACAAATGTTTATTGAGGACTTCGTCACTGTTCCAGATGTTAGGGGTTACATTCAAAAACCAACCAAGCAAAAACCTCAAAACCGCCACCCTCCCCCAGAGTTTACATTCTACCTTGAGAAGTGGGGAGGGGAGACAGACAATAAACATAAATTAGAATAAATAAATAAGCATATTATATGCTGTGTTAGAAGGTGATACAGCCTGTGACTTTTAGTTACCTGGAATTCACTTATGTACCTACACATAAAAGTACAGTACTCAACTCTTTAAAAAAAAAAAAGTATTTGCTTATTGAGTTTTACAGTGCAAGAGATCAAACCTAGAGGCTGGTGAATGAGGAGTACACAGCCTTCCACCTGAGCTATGCTACCACTCCCTAAGCATGGGGGTTGAACTCAGGGCCTTCGCACTAGCTACGTACCCAGCCCTTTTTATTTTTTGAGATGGGGGTCTTGTGTAGTTGCCTAATGGCTCAGGCTGGGCTCACATTTGCACCAATTTGCCTCCCGCTTCAACCTTCCATACTGCTAGGATTATAGGTGTGCACCACCATGCCCCTCCTAAGGAATTTTTAAAAGTTGTGTTCTGTTTGGGTAGGGCAAAGCTCTTGAGATTTTGGACTATGGCATTTTGTGCTGCTTGTGCTTTAAGGTCTGGTAAGGCACAGGTTTTGAACCCTGAGGATGAGGCCAGATAGGGCAGCTAGTGACCAGCAGGGATCCTTTGGAGCAGCAGGAAATGGTATGGAACCAGCTGGGGCTCTAACCTCTACCCTGAGGTAGAGGACGCCCGGACGGCAAGGCTAACCTGAAGAATCTAGGTCAGTTCTCCGGTTTGGCCACCAGAGGTCATTTTACTCCTGGAAATCACCAACTGGAATCTGGTATAAAGACACACAAAAAAGGCTTACTCCAAACTGAGACACAGACCTGGGAACACACACGGGTGTGCGCACCCCTCACTCCATCCCCCACAGAACTGAAAACCACAGGCCAGAAATGTGTACAGGACACACACAGCCACAACTAACTCTCACGAATGTCAGAATCTGAAGATGTCACAGTGCCCCCTCCTTGGGTAAAGCAGGCAGGAAGCCATTTCACCAGCCTCGGGGCACTTCCCACCCTCCCATCTCACTCTACTTCCCCGTACACTCTTCCCTCCTGTTTGTGGCACACTTCCTTTTCCCTCGCCAGAGCCACCCCACCTCTTCCTCCTGAGTCATTTGGGGTTTGGTTCCTGGGTCACTGCTCCAGGAGCCCAGGGTAGTGCCCCCATTGGAGTCTGACTCCCAGCTGCCCCCAGCAAGCCCCACACCTGAGGACCACCATCAAGCATATAGCCTTCTCCCACAGATATTTTACAAACTGTTAGATAGTGCCCTGGGAAGAAATTAGATGTGAACTCTAATACTCTAGTTCAAATGTGATTATCAAAATGTGACTGAGAAAAGCCGCGCATGGTGGTGCATGCCTCTAATCCCAGCACTCAGGAGGCTGAGGTAGGAGGAGCATTGTGAGTTCAAGGCTGGCTTGGGCTACAATGCGAGCGCAAGGCTGGCCTAAGCTACACAGTGTGACCCTGCCTCAAAAAAACCAGGGCTGGGAGTTTGGCTAGCAGCCTTATGTGCCAGTCAGGCAGGTGCGAGGTTGTGAGTTCAATCCCCGGTGCCACAAAAAAATAAAAAAAATTTTAAAAAAAGTGACTGAGAGACCAGCTCCTTGATGAACTACACGAGGTCAAAGTTATTATTCATAATATTACTAAGTTGTCACTAGTCATTCTCTCCCAAGTCTCCCTGAAATGCGAGGACACTCCTGCTCTCACAGTTACAAGTGTATACTTACATATTTCTGTGTTAAAAACATTAATATCCAATATGATAAATATTAAGGGAACAAAGAATAAGCAAGAGTTTTTTAGGATTCTCTGTTTCTATAGCATAAAGCGCTCTAAAAGCAAAAGAAAAAAATTGAGAACCGATGCTTTAGTGGTGCAGAGAATGTTCTAGAGACAGACAGACAGAGACAAAGGGAGAGAATGTCAGGACTGGGACAGGAAGGAGCCTAAAAGTGGTGGAAGGAGAAGGAATAACCTAGAAAGGAGATCAAGAGCTAGGATCCAGGTGTCAGGCCTAAACCATGACAAGTCACTAGACAAGAAGGAGTCCATTTCTGTCCACACCAAGTAAACCCTCGTACTCTGCCTCCACGCCGAGCAGGGTGAGCCCAGGAGGGTGTGAGGGCAGTGGCTCTGACGTGGCCCTCATGTCACAGAAGTGAGCAGGTGCACAAAGTTCTCGGTAACTTTGTTCACCAAGACCCGGGGCTCTTCACTGTTCAGACCTTGGCAGTGGAAAGTCAGGACAGTCGTTTTCTTTTGCATCATGCAGCTCCCAGCCACGGCCGGGCTCACCCCATTACTTCCCACCAAATGGAGGAGCCCGCTGCTCACTTCCACCGATCTAAGGAAGCTACTGCAGGCACCGCTCTTCCTCCACACCCTTGTTCCCACGCTTCATACTCTTTGGGATGCAGGTCCTGCACTAGGGCTGGAATGGTTCAGAGGGCCGAATCCTGATTCAGAGGGCCAGGGTCGGTGTTCTGCAGTAGCTTCTGGTTGGTGGCTTCCAGCCTGGAGGTCTGGGTGGCTTCCCAGCGCCGCTCGTGGGGCGCGTCCCCAGTCCCGTTAGGGGCTGAGGTGCGGGCGCGGAGCGGGGCGCTCAGGCCGCGCAGGGTGTTGCGGAAACCCTCGGCGCTGAAGTAGTAGACCAGCGGGTCCAGCACGCAGTTGGCGCCGGCTAGCAGGACCACGACCATCAGCACACTGCGCACCTGCTCGCGGGCCCCCGGACCGGCCGGCACCAGGTCGCTGCGCAGCAGTCCGTACACAGCCAGCGTGGCGTTGTAGGGCACGAAGCACAGCAGGAAGATGATGAGGTTGGCCAGCAGGAGGCGCACAGTCTTGCGTCGCCGCCGGCTCTGCGAGCCGTCGGGCCGCGCCAGCACGCAGAAGGCCCGGCAAGATGAGTACAGCACGGCCACCAGGGGCAGCAGGAAGCCCAGCGCCTCGGCCAGCAGCACGAGCGGCAGCAGCCGGCCCCGCCACAGCGCGTCGCTGAAGCTCTCGAAGCACAGGTGCCACTGGCGGCCCGCGTAACTGCAGACTGAGGGCCGGTGCACATGGGCTGTGGGCACAGCGCACACCAGGATGAGCGCCCACACGCCCAGGCACACGCGCCGTGCCACGCGGGGCTGCCGCAGGTGGCGCAGCCGCAGCGGGTGCACGATGGCGGCGTAGCGATCCGCGTTGATGAGCATCAGGAAGATACAACTGCCGTACATGTTCATCTGGAAGATCGCACCTGACATCTGGCACAGGAGATCGGGGAAGAGCCAGTGGTGCTGCGCGTAGTAGTACAGGCGCAGGGGCAACGAGAGCGTGAAGAGCAGGTCGCTGGCCGCCAGGTTACACATGTATATGCTCACCACCGACTTGACGCGCAGCACGCGCAGGAAGACCCAGAGGGCCAGCGCGTTGAGGGGCAGCCCGGCCACCAGCACCAGGCTGTAGCCCACCATGTGCAGGCGATGGAAGGACCGGTAGTCGGGGCATGAAGTCGCGTTGGCGGAGAAATTGGCCGACATGGAGTCATTGGCAGACAACATGGTGCTGGGTGGCAGGGGGAGCCAGCCGAGGACATTAGGGGGCACTCTGAGGCCTGGGTATGGCTTTCATCTCCGGGGTGGCGGCCCGGAGGCTGTACGGAGCCAGGCACAAAGCAAGCAGTTGCAGGGCATGGGAGTGTGGGCTATGGCTGCCAAGGGTTGGAAGCCACTCTGTACAGCTTCATCCACAGTGGAGACCTGGAATTAGAAGGCGAGCCCACGTCAGAGTTTCGCAGGGCAGAGAGCAGATGTGCAGCTTCGCTAGGCAGCGGGCCTCCGGAGGGCTTTTTCAGCCCCAGGCCTTTTACCCTCTTAATCAGGCCATAATAGCATCCTAGAGCAGGATTGGCTCATCTAGGATTAAATACACAGGTTCTGGAGACAGCGACCCTAGTCTGCCTAGGTTTAACTCCTGGCTTTGCCATCTTCCCTTGCCATGTGACATCAGAAAAGGTAAGCTACCTGGCACTCTAGGAAGCTGAGGCAGGAGGATCAGCCAGCCTAGCCAACTTAGCAAGACCCTATCTCAAAAAAATAAAGATAAAATTTGTTTTAAAGGTCTGGGAACATACAAGGTCCTCCTCTGTGTCTTTATGAGATGTGATTAAATATCTGGTGAATGCTGCTTCTGCTCATAAAAACATTACTGTGTCCTTGTCTACCTTGTTCACCTGATATAGCACTACACAACTGCTGGTTCTTCCTCAAAGTCAAAATCACTGTGAAAGGTACATGTTTTATATCAGTTCAGGACATCAGGCAACAATGACAGGGCAAATAAAGATACTCACGAAAGAAAACTTCCAGACTGCTTCAGAAGGTGGCCAGAACAAGTGGATAAATATATTCAAAGTGTCAAAGGGAAGGGTATTTGAGGTGAGTGGATCAATAGCAATGTTTTTTTTAACTGTAATAACTATTTTTGTAATTTAAACATTCACCATAGTTTTTCAGTCATACCTTGTGTATAGCCTAAGGTGTGCTTGCTGCAACCCCAGCTACTCAGAAAGTAGACAGGCAGAAGAATTAGGTTCTTTTTTTTTTTTTTTTTGTGGCACCGGGGATTGAACTCACAACCTCGCTCCTGCCAGACAGGCACTTGAGCCACTGAGCCAAACTCCCGGCCCTAGTTTTTTGAGGCAGGGTCGCACTATGTAGCTCAGGCCTGCCTTGCGCTCGCGTTGTAGCCCAAACTGGCCTCGAACTCACAACGCTCCTCCTACCTCAGCCTCCCAAGTGCTGGGATTAAAGGCGTGCGCCACCATGCCCGGCTCAGGATTAGGTTCTAAGTGAGGCAATTTAACAAGACCCTGTCTCAAAATAAAGGCCCTGTGTTCAAGGTGCAGTACTGCAATATAAATAAATGAAATTTAAAAAGAGACGAAAAAGCCGGGCATGGTGGCGCACGCCTTTAATCCCAGTAGGAGGAGTGTTGTGAGCTCGAGGCTGGCTTGGGCTACATGAGTGCAAGGCCGGCCTGAGCTACATAGTACGACCCTGTCTCAAAAACCTAGGGCCAGGAGTTTGGCTTAGTGGCCTAAGTGCCTGTCTGGCAGGCACGAGGTTGTGAGTTTGATCCCTGGTGCCACAAAACAAAAAAAAAAAGGTGATGGATGGAGATTGTAGTTGTAAGATTTCTCTTTTTCTCTCCCTCCCTCACATGCTTACTGAGTCTTTTTTGTTTGCTTTTTGAGACAGAATCTGGCTCTGTAGCCCAGGCTGGCCTTGAACTTGCTGCAATCCTTCTGCCTCAGCCACTAGAGAGTGCTTAAATCTTTCAAAAGAGTTTCCAGGTAAGTTGAAGGCA
>RJWM01035140.1:0-19164 GCA_004363535.1 Dasyprocta punctata | reverse complement strand
ATCTTAGTTCTCTTGAAGAGATTGTCGTGATTGTTTCCTACATGGTTCTCTCTGTTTTTCACTTGCCTCCAATCCTTTCAAGACAGAGAGAGGCCAGTGATGCTGGCACCAGGTAATCTTTCCATGTTGCTGTATACAAAGTCTCCTGCAACATTTTTGTCACCATTACTTAACATGTTTTATTTTTCTTCATAGGACTTATTGCTATCTGAGTTACATACCCACTTTTATATGCTTACTAAGTATCTCTACATCCTTTATGTCTGGGTAGTATGTGGACATTATAATATCTTAAAGCCTACAAACTTTGTTCTTAATTACCAAATTTCTATCTCTTAGAACACTGAAACTTCAATACTTGCTTATATTGGAAAAAATGGTGTATAGGTCAGTGTTTTTCTACAGAAATAGATGTAAGACAAGATATGCAAAAGCACAAGAATTTATAAAGTTGCTTTACAATAACCACCCACAAAGTAGGATGAAGAACCATGCAGACGGTGTGTGCACACCAGAGTCTGAAGGATTCAGTCCAAGTCTGGAGCTCACTGCAGTGTCCCATATGAGTCTGTATCAGGAGTGCAATGGAGCTGCAATGTAAGGATGAAAAATCTATGTTGGAAGCCAAAGAGTTTGCACTGGAGCCAGGAGTGAAGTCCAAGATGAAAATGAAGACTCAGGCACCTCCAAAGAAATGAAAGCCAATCCATCCTTCTTCATTTCCTCTTTATGCCATCTGTGTGAAGAGGCTACCTAGGGTGTGGAATTCCTGAGTCCATTTAGGTAAGTTTCTCTTAACTTCTCAAGTTACTGCAATGAAACTACCATCACAAATGACAATTTTTTCAGAGGAAATCCTTGTGATAGTTTTTTACTATGATCACTATAATCATTGACAGATGGACCCACAAGGAGACTAAGTGGTTTCCTATATGAGTATTTTACATGAATATCAAAAGTGGAAAGTACATCAGAGATAATATAGACTAACTCTACATTTTATACAAAATTGGGGATCACAGAGTGTGAGAATTAGGGGGTGAGATGGCCTTTGGTAGTAAATCAATGACTGAACCAGAGTTAGAGATTTTATTCTTTCTTTCTTTTTAAAATTCATTTTCAGTGGGCAAGTTTGGGGAAATAATCCCCTTACATATCTGTTATGGTTGATGCATTGTGTCAATTTGAGAAGTTTAGAAGTCTATCTAAGAGACTCAGCATTGATCCAGTATCCTTATTATGTAAATATCCTCATCCTGTGCATGAGGGGGGTGCAGAGATTTTCCAAGTGCTACATCTGCCTTTGGTGGGGAGGGGTGACCTGCATAAAACTAAGGGATGAAAAGAGGATTGCTCTTCCCCCTTTTGCTCTGGTTGCTTTTGCTGACCACTGCCTTGAAATGTCCCAGTGCCATGCCACCCTGCCTTGGATTCAACTGATTTTGGACTGAAACCTCCACAAACTGTGAGCTAAATAAACCTTTCCTTCCTTCATTTTGAGTATCGGATATGTTGTCCATGCAATGAGAGAAAAGTAACTGAGACTGGATTTGGTTCCAGGAGTGGTGTTTTTGCTGTTAGTGTACCTGAATATGTTATTTAAAGGCCTTTGGGAATGCTTATGGGCAGAGTTTGGAAAGGTTCAGAGATGTGGCCTATAAGAGTAGAGCTGGAGCACCTTAGGCTGTTTGTATGGGAGATTCTGGTCAGAGCTCAGAGGAACAGAAGGTTGATAGTAATCTTGCTAGTAAAGACCAGGTTTCGGAGGTATCTGCTGGGAAGAAGGACTGCATTGTTTGTTGAAGACCAAATGCAGTGTGTTATGGATTGGCAAATGTTTGTCTGTGTTTTTCTTGTGTCCAGAGATTTTGCCTGGGACTAAAAATTATATTTATTTAAGAGAAAAAAGACACAGAAAAGAAAGACAAAAAGCAAAAGACACTAACAAATGACAACAACAAATCCAAAACAGTAACATTATAGGTTTACAAAATAAGATGATAGGAACTTGACAATGGTTGCAATATTGCATAATGTTACCTTCAACACAGTTGTTTAGATTAACAGATATAGACATGTAAAATTGACCTAATCATATGAGTATTAACCATTTTTCTCAATAACTAATACATTCAGCAGAACAGTCATTTTAGCTATCTTACATATACATATATAAAGATTTATATCTTTTTCCTTTTCTCTTCCTTCTTTTCTCCTTTTCCCTTTCCCAATTACTTTTGCTCTTTGAGCAGTTTCTTACCCTTACACAGTTTTTATTGTAGATTTTGGATCATATATACTGTTTCAGTTTCTTACACTATGGAGACAACATAGTATTTACACACGTGAGTTTGATTTATTTCACTTATGAGTATAGTCTCAAGGCGTGTTCATTTACTTAGGAAGGCTCGATGCAATCTTTCTTCATAGCTGAGTCGTACTCCATTAAATGAAAATGCCACATCTTTTTTATCCATTCCTTGACTGATGGGCACTTAGGCTGTTTCTAAGATTTGGCTAATACAAATTAGGTTGCTATAAACATGGGTGCACAAATACCACTGTGGTATGATGTTTTCAATTCTTCTGGGAGAATGCCCAGAAGAGGGATAGCTGGGTTGAATGGGATCTCTAATCCTAGCTTCTTGAAGAATCTCCACACTGATTTCAACAGTGGTTGTACCAGTCTACACTCGCACCAACAGTGGAGGAGAGTTCCTTTTATCCCCACAGCCACTCCAGCATTTGTTGTTGCTTGATTTTTTAATCTTGGCCATTCTTTCTGGAGTGAGATGGAATCTCAGGGTTGTTGTAATTTGCATTTCCTGAATGACCATTGATGTTGAACATTTTCTCATGTATTTATTTGCCATTTGAATTTCTTCCACTGAGAAGTGTGTATTCATCTGAGATGCCCATTTTTGTATTGGGTCCTTGAATTTTAGGGGCCTGATTTTTTTTAATTTTTATATGTTTTAGATAGAAGTCCTTTGTCTGATAGACAATTGGCTACAATATTATCCCGATTCATGGGTTTTCTTTTCACTCTGTTGGAGATTTCCTTTGGCATGCAAAAATTTTTTAGTAAGACAAGAACCCAGTAGTTGATTTTGGGAAGTATTTCCCATGCAGTTTGATTTTTGTTCATGAACTCTCTGCCTACTCCTATGTCATCAAGATTTTTACCTACTTTTTTAGCAAATTTAGTGTGTCTGTTTTAATATTCAGGTCTTTTATTCATTTTGACTTTATTTTGGTGCATGGTGATAGGCATGGATCTAGTTTTAGTTTACGGCACAGGGAAAGCCAGTTTTTCCAGCACCATTTGTTAAAGAGGCTATCTTTCTTCCAATGTACATGTTTGACACTTTTGTCAAAGATGAGGTGGTTGAGTGTGCTTGTAGTTGTGGTTGTATCTTCTAATCTATTCGATTGATTTTCAGGTCTGTTTTGATTCCAGTACCATGCTGATTTTATCACAGTGACTTTGTAATATACTTTCAAGTCGGGGATCATGGTGCCTCCTGCCTTACCTTTGTTGCCCAGAATTGCCTTTGCTATTCTAGGTCTCTTCTGGTTCCAGATGAATTTCAGGAATGCTTTCTCTAGCTCTGTGAGGTAGGCAAGTGTTATTTTGATTGGGATTACATGAAATCTGTATAATAATTTTGGGAGACTGGCCATTTTCACGATGTTTGCTCTTCCTATCCGTGAACAGGTAATAACTTTCCATTTTCTGAAATCCTCTCCGATTTCCATTTTCAGAGTAATGTAATTTTCACTGAATAGATCTTTTATTTCCTTTGTTAGATTGATTCCTAAGTATTTCATATTTTTGGATGCTATAGTGAAGAGTGTGGTTTCCCTTATTTCTCTGTGTGTGTTTGTTGTTTGTGTACAAGAATGCTATTGATGTTTGAGTGTTGACCTTGTATCCAGCAACATTACTGAAATTGGTTATTACATGAAGAAGTCTTTCAATAGATTTTTGGAGATCCTGTATGTAGAGTATCATATCATCTGCAAATAATAACTTCAATACTTCCTTTCCTATTCTTATTCATGCTATTTCTTTCCCTTATCTAGTTGCTCTGGCTAATATTTCTTGAATGATATTGAAAAGGAGTGGTGATAATGGATATCCTTGTCTTGTTCCTGATTTTAGGTTTAAAATTTTCAGTTTTTCTCCATTTAGTAAGATGGTGGTCATTGTTTTATGATATATGGCTTTTATCAGGTTGAAGTATATACCTTCTATTCCAATTTTCTGTAGGATTTTTATCATGAACCGGTGTTGCATTTTCTTGAAAGTTTTTTCTGTGTCTATGGAAATGATCATGTTGCTCTTCTCCTTGGCCCTATTAATATGGTGCATTACGTTTATTGATTTGCGTATATTGAACCATCCCTGTGTTCCTGGGATGAATCCCACTTGATCATAGTGTATAGTCTTCCTGATAACTTGCTGGATTTTATTTGCCAGATTTTATTGAGGATTTTTGCATCTATGTTCATTAGGGAGACTGGCCTGTAATTTTCTTTTTTGCTTGGGTCTTTCTCTGGTTTTGGTATTAGGGTAACACTTGTTTCCAGGAATGAGTTAGGGAGATTTGCTTCCCTTTCAGTTTCACTGAAGAGTTTGAAGAGTGTTGGAATTAATTCTTCCCTTGATTTCTTGTAGAATTCATCAGTGAATCCTTCAGGATCTGGGCTTATCTGTGTTTGTAAGGTTCTAATTACATTTTCAATTACATTAGCTGAAACTGGGTTATTCAGGAGTTTTACATCTACTTGATTCAGCTTTGGTAATTCATAGTTGCTAGGAATCTGTCAATTTCTTCTGTGTTATCAAATCTTTGTGAGTAAAGGTTTTTGAAGTAAGTATTGATGATCTTCTGTTTTTCCACAGGGTCTGTAGTGATTTCACACTTTTCATTTCTTACTGCATGGATTTGAGTTGTTTCTTTCATCTTTTTGATAAGGTTGGCCAGGCGTTTATCACTTTTATTTATTCTTTCAAAGAACCAGCTCTTTGATTCATTAATTCTATGTATTATTTTCTTATTCTTTTTTTATTTAAGAGAAAAGAGACACATATAACAACGACAAAAAGCAAAAAAGACAAATGACTAGAGTAAATGCACAACAGTAACATTGCAGGTTTACAAAACAGGATGATAGAAACTTGACAATGATTGCAATATTGCGTATCGTTATCTTCAAAATGGTTGTTTACATTAATAGATATAGACATGTAACATTGATCTAATCATATGAGTATTAATTGTTCTTTATCAATAATGAATACATTCAGCAGTGTGTTTGTTTTAGTTATCTTACATATACATATATACGGATTTATATCTTTTCTTTTTACCTTCCCTCTTTCCCCCTTTTCACTTCCCAATTACTTTTGCTCTTCGAGCTGTTTTTTACCCTTACCTAGTATTTATTATAGATTTTGGATCATATATACTTTTTCCATTTCTTACACTAGAGAGACAATACGGTATTTACACATGTGGGTTTGATTTATCTCACTTATGAGTATGGTCTCAAGTCGTGACCATTTACTTATAAAAGTCTCAATGCAATATTTCTTAATAGCTGGGTAGTACTCCGTTGTATAAAAATGCCACATCTTTTTTTTATCCACTCTTTGATTGATGGGCACTTGGGTTGTTTCCAAGATTTGGCTATTACAAATTGGGTTACTATAAACATGGGTGCACAGATATCACTGTGGTATGATGTTTTCAATTCTTCTGGGAAAATGCCCAGAAGTGGGATAGCTGGGTTGAATGGGTAACACCCACAAATTGGGAAAATATCTTAGCCAATTGTCCATCAGACAAAGGACCTCTATCTAAAATGTATAAAGAATTAAAAGATATCAGGCCCCTAAAATTCAAGGGCCCAATCCAAAAATGGGCATCTGAGATGAATATGCACTTCTCAGAGAAATAAATACAAATGGCAAATAAATATATAAAAAAAAGTTCAACATTAATGGTCATTTGGGAAATGCAAATTAAAACAACCCTGAGATTCCATCTCACTCCAGAAAGAATGGCCAAGATTAAAAATATATCCTTATTTTCAATTGCATTAATTTCTGCTCTGATCTTCATAATTTCCTGTCTTCTCTGGGCTTTGGGGTTCACTTGCTCTTCTTTTTCTAGAAGTTTGAAGTGCATCATTAGGCTGTTTATGTGTGTTCTTTCCATTTTTCTGCTGTGGCAGTTTTGTGCTATAAATTTCCCTTTGAAGACTGCTTTCATTGTGTCCTACAGGTTCCAATAATTTGTATTTGCATCTTCATTCAATTTTAGATATTGTTTAATTTCTTCTTTAATTTCTTCTGTGACCCACTGATTGTTTAGAAGAGTATTGTTTAATATCCATTTGTTTATGGGCTTCTTGTCGGGTTTTTTGTCATTAATTTCCAATTTTATTGCACTATGCTCAGATAATATGCATGGAATTATTTCAATTACTTTGCATTTACTTAAGCATGTTCTGTGGAATAGTATGTGATCTATTTTAGAGAATGACCTGTGTGCAGCTGAGAAGGATGTGTATTCTGATGTTGCTGTGTGGAACACACAGTACACATCTACTAGGTCCATTTGTTCATAATTTTGATTCAGTTCTGTTATTTCTTTGCTGATTTTTTCTTTGGTTGATTTGTCTCTTTGTGCCATCGGAGTGTTAAGGTCCCCTGTTGTAACTTTATTACTGTTTATTTGGTTTTTCATGTCTATTATGATTTGTCTTGAATAGTTGAGTGTCACCATATTTGTTGCATATATGATAATCTCCTCCTCTTGACGTTTTACCCTAACAAGTATGTACTGACCTTTATCTCTTGTGATCATTCTTGGTTTGAAGTTCACATTGTCTCAAACAAAATATCTACTCTCCTTTTTCCTGTGTTCCTGTTGCATGAAGTACTGTTTTCCATCCTTTGATTTTTAGTCTGTGAGTTTCCTTTTGAGTTAAATGTGTTTCTTGTACAGAGCATTTTGTTTGATTTTGTTTCTTAACCCACTCTGCCAATCTATTTCTTTTTATTGGTGAGTTGAGACCATTTACATTGATTCATATAACTGAATTTTCACTGTCATTTTATCTTTCTGTTGTTGGTTTTCTGTTTTCTGTTTAATAGTTAGCCCTGCTTACTGGCTTCCTTTTGCTGTTGTTCTTAGGATTGGGGTTATCTTTGTCTCTTTCTAAAATGTCTTTCAGTACTCTTTGTAATGTTGGTTTGGTGGCCATAAATTTCTTCAGTTGTTCTTTGTCATGAAAGTATCTCATTCCTCCATCAATTTTTAAAGATCGTTTTGCAGGATACATCAATCTGGGTTGAAAGTTGTTTTCTTTCAGGATTTGAAATACTTCACTCCAAGACCTTCTTGACTTTAAGGTTTGTGTTGAGAAGTCTGCCATGATTCTGATAGGCTTTGCTTCACAGGTGATCTGACAGCTTTTAGTATTCTGTTCTTGTGCTGTATTTCTGATATCCTAATTATTATTTGTCTGTGTGAAGATTTATTTTGGTTATGGCTAATTGGTGTCTGTATGCCTCACTTATCTGTATGTCAGATTCTCTTCCCATGTTTGGAAAATTTTCTGCTATTATTTCTGTGAGGTACCTAACGCTCTATCCCAACAAAAACTCTCAATTTAAAAGCCAATTGGAGTAATTAGAGCTCTTATTAGCACAGGCCTGGTGACACAGCGTCCCCATTTACGTAGGAAAGACTGCGTGCTGAGCTGAGGAAACAAGCCGCTTTTAAGCAGTAAAACCACAAACACCTGGGGTGGGGGATGGTTTTGTTGGGGGATTTACATTTGGGGTAGGGGACAGTTTCATTTCAAGCCTGGCTAGGTTTCAGGGGGGTGGCACAATACAGAGCAGAAACACGGTGCTTGGTAAAGTACAACTCGTATTAATCAGGGCATCATGTCTTTACACGGGCAGGACAAGGGAGGGTACTCTCAGGCACATGGCACTTGGGAAAGTACAACTTGTGTGTATCGAGGCATTACGTCCTTACAGGAGCAGGACAGGGGGTTACTCCCAGGCAACAAGGGGGTTCACTTGTTACAGCATTCTGCAAATATTCTTTGCGGGTCATAAGTAGAAAAAATATTCCTTGTATCAGCTGCAAGAGGAAACTAAGGTTATGGTGCAATCTACTCAAAACATAGTTCAAATCTCCTCAGATTCTTGTATTGCTTACTTGGTTATTCTTCCCTTGACAAAAATTGGAAAATCTGTAAATAAAGAAAGCGTATCTAAGGGTATTTGATACTTATTGTGTTCGACAGATTAAGCAGGATCACCCTTAGATAAAATTGATAATTAAAGAAAAAATCATTTAAAGAGCTTTTAGACACAGGAACAAAGGCTTCAATTATTGCCCAGCACCACTGGCCTATGGCATGGCCTCTGGATGTGACAACTACAGGTCTACAGGTGTGAGCAATGTTCTCAACCTTGTAGAAGTGCTAAATTGATTTAACCTGGAGGGATGCAAAGCGTGTCTACTACCACATACAAATTGACTTGCTTTTGAGTTACAAATTTATGATCAATTTAGAATAGTGGACAAGGGTGTGTAGGAGACTTCCTTCAGTGGGTCAGAGAGACATCCCAAAATTTGATTTCTAGTCATCAGGGTCTAAAACCATTTCAGAATTTTGCCTTTAAAAATACATATAAGTGGTGTAAGGCACAAAGAACTTCCCCTGGGGGGGCCTGGCCTGGCTTGTGAGGTGGGTCCTGTGCTGTGCAGCTGAGATTTGCAGCCCTGCCTCCCATGTGCTGAGGAGCAAATTCCCCTAGGGCCTGCCAAACCTTTCAGTGGCTGTCACACCGGCAGCACTGCAGCACTTGGTCCAGGCCAGAAGGCAAGACATAACTCAGGAGAAGTGGGACATGGCTCTGGTGCACCCAAGCCAACCCGGTTTTTCCCATCAACTACGCACACACTATATGCATCAAAAGTTTATACTGCACTATTGCTTGCCTCCCCAACAATAGTGGACTTCCAGATCAGAGCAGGAGCACAACCTGTGTGTCACAATGGCAAAAGAAAGCCCAAGGTGCCTAAAAACAAAACACAGTTTTTTTCTCTATACCTTATCACAAAAATTCCTTATAATCTTCAGGTCTAAAATTAGTTAAATGTGCTCACAATTTAAATTTCAAAAAACAAAAGGGAGAGTTCACCTCATAATAGATTTCACCTGGCAGTATATACCATTTAAAATTTTTAAATTCTAATAAGGGTCACATCAGGAAGATAATTCAATCAAATAAAGGCTTAAAAAAGTCCTTTGGAAAGATCTTCATACTGGACAATCAAAACACCCAATCCAGTGCTAATTTGGGGTCAAGGGTATGCTTATGTTTTTCCAGGAAATGCTAAATGGCCTATCTGGGTGCCAATGTGTGCTGTCCGGCTGTATCATAGACCCAAACCCAGAGAAGGAGTTGATTCCACCTCTCAAGAAGCAGGGAAAGGAAAAGGAAAAAGATATCAAGCTGTATATATGAATATGTAAGATAACTAAAATGAACATACTGCTGAATGTATTAGTTATTGAGAAAGAACAGTTAATACTCATATGATTAGATCAATCTTACATGTCTATATCTGTTAAACAATCATTTTGAAGGTAACAATATGCAATATTGCAACCATTGTCAAGTTTCTATCATCCTGTTTTGTAAACCTATAATGCTACTGTTGTGCATTGGCTCTAGTCATTTGTTTGTCTCCTTTGCTTTTTGTCTTTCTTAGGTGTCTTTTTATTCTCTTAAAAAAAAAGAAAAGAAAATTAGATCTGGGGAATATAAATTCTATTTATGCCTCTTGACATCTTGAACCATGGGTCATTTGAACATGCCCAGCACAGAGTACCCAGAGCTGTTTCACTTCTTCTGGAGTGTTGCCACAAAAAAAGTCCTGTGAGTCCTGTCACAATGGTCACCACTCACAAAGAATATCAAAATGAGACAGAATCTACCCATTGGTAGTGTGTGACCAAGTTAAATATTTTTCATGAAAAGAAAATCATGTTCAGATCTATCTAGACTTTGCCTCCTTTCCATATGGCTAAATCCTACACATTTTTAAGACCTAGATTCAAGTCTTAGAAGGTTTTTTGTCACCTTCCTCTTGCTTAGGCACAATTGCATTTCTGTACCTTGGTAATTCTGAATTTACATGGCATCACTAGCCTATTCCTTTGATTCTATTTCATGTGTCTTCTTCTCCTTAGCCTGTATATTGTCCAGGACAGGACTGCCTATTGTCCTTTCTTTGCAGTCCTAAGTATCATGCACACTGTTGATGTTTCCTACGTACTTGCCAAGGAAACAAAGCTCCATGCTCAGTCTTTGCTATACCAACTCTCCCAGATTTTCTGAAAAGGTTGGTGTTGTGCAATGCATCCCCCTTGCTGAACATTTAAGAGGTCAGGGTTTGAAATTTCTTAGTTTGTTCCAATTGCTTATTAGACACAACACAAGATCCAAGTAACTAAATTTATCTTGTTTTTGCCAACATTTAACAAAACTAACACTACCAGGAACATCATAACGTTATTCTGAATATTAAGTCAGATAAATAAGGTAAAATGTTTAGAAATCTTTAGGATTTCCAAAAAGAACATACTACAGAGGATGTGGCACTCAGTAAATATTAGTCATCACTATCATCACAGTTTGTGCTGATCATGAATTTTATTTGTGTGAGGACAGCAACCACACATTTATCCCCTTCTCAATCATAGAGCTGATGAGAATAGGCCTTGGTACCATCCCAGAGCTTTCAGACAGGTGAAAACAGTGTGATCCCTTTGGGGCTTCTTTGGAATAAACCTTCTTTGGTGCTTTTAATTAAAATTGTGCACAGCACATCAGAAGTATTTAATTAATATCTTTAAAATGTGTTTTGGTTGTGACACAGCCCCCCATTGTATTTTATATTGAAACATCTTATGTTCTCTTCATTTTCATGTTAAAACATTTGCTAAAAATTTGAACACAATGACGGCACCTTCCTCATCTCTGGATACTTTGCTTGAATTAAAACAGGCTAGGAGTTTAGGATGTAGATGGCTATATGACCTGTTACTCCTGGGCGTGTTTGATTTCCACACTGAGAGCAAGGGACACAACACTGTCGCTGAAGTCTGGGTAGCTGGTAATTGCAGAGGCTGACAAGGCCTGCTGCACCTGCAAGGTCCAAATTCTCAGGCATTGCCTCACCTGAGGAGCCTGGAGACATGATAGGCCTAGAGAGAGCTAATTACTTTTGTTCTGGTCTCACTGGGAAAAAACACAGAAGTTAAAAGGAAGTATTTCCCTCCATTGTTTTAAGGACAAGGAATATTGGGAAAAGTTAAAAAAGCATTCTCACTTTAAACTTTGCGTTTCACTGTAATGATCACCACAGCATTGGAAAGTATGTACTTGTCATTCAAGTTTTGATTTTGTCACATTTAAAAGTATTTTAAATAAAGTAAAATTGGTAGAACACAACAAACCACTCTGTTTTTATAATTTTGTATTCTGTCTAGGTAGAGGGTGGATGGTAAACAACTAAGAAATAGGCAGGTGAATGAGATGAACTTATGTAGTGGAGAGGCAGAGAGGTCACAGAGATGGTGCAGTTCTAAACCTCTGTGGTCCAGGATCAGAGGGCTACTGGGCACCAGCCAGGAGAGACCAGGTAACTCTAGGAAGTCACTGCATTTCATTTAAGTCAGTTTATATTTAAATAACAATATGTGGCTAGTACATGCCTCTGGGATGTTGCAGGCTTTTGCAATTCATTTCCACTGCTGAAGGCAAGCAAAGGGAAAGGAGGAGGAAAAAGGCCACTTTTGCTATTAGCAGATTTTCTAAAAGTGCCACATAATTCTTGCTTTAAACTTATTTGAAAAAATAATAGCCTCACAAGGCACCTTTCTGGGAAAAGGAGGGTAGAAACTATAATCTTTAAATCTGTATGGTACTGTGCTTAGTTAAATATCAGGCTTTTGCCTGGTGGGAGAGTATGTATAAGAATTGCCAGTACTGTTATCAGGTTCATTGCAAGGTTTCTCATCTGTTATGGTTGTTACATTGCATTAATGTGAGAAGTTTAGAAGTATAACTAAGGGACTGAGCAGAGAGGCAGGATCCTTACTTTGTAAATATTCTCATCTTGTTCAAGAGAAGGTCACAGAGATACTATGAGTGCTACAACTGCCCTAGGGGGCAGTGGGTGGCCACAACACAATATAAGGGAAGAAAAGAGGCTTGCTGTTCCCTCTTTTGCTTTGGCTGCTTTTGCTGGCTGCTGCCTTTAAGTGTTACCCCAGTGCCATGCACTCTGCTTTGGAGCTAGTTGATTATGGACTGATATCCCCACAAACTGTGAGGTAAATAAACCCTTCCTTCCTTAATTTTGGGTGTTGGGTATTTTGTCTGAGCAATGAGAGAAAAGTAACTGAGACAGAATTTGGTGCCGGAATTGGGGCCATTGCTGTGACTACACCTGACCAACATGTCCAACAGCCTTTGGGAATGGCTCATGGGAAGAGTTTGGAAAGATTCAGAGATGTCACCTATAATAGAGCTGGAACATCCTAGGCTGTTGTGTATGGGAGATTCTGGTCATAAGGCTGATAGAAATCCTGCTAGTAAAGACCAGGCTTGGGAGGTTCCCACTGGAAAGGACTGCATTGGGTGCTAGACTCCAGATGATTTGTGTTATGGCCTTGCAAAAAGTTTGTCTGCATTTTGCTCATGTACAAAGATGTTGCCTGAGGCAGAGATTAAGGGTGGTGGACTAATTAATCTGGAAGAAAAAAATTTCAAGGCAGTGGAATGTCAAGGCTGTGACATGGATGTTGTTAGGGGCTTTATAGCCAGATCTGTGTTGAGAATCAAGGGCAAAGAGCCTAAAAGGATTATTTAAAGTGTCATGAATTTGGTCAGAAAGGAAGCTCCAATAATGCTGTGGACTGAAATGACAGAGCTGAGTAAATCTTGATTGTTGAAAAGGAACAGGAGAATAAAAAATATGCCCTGAAATCTTCATAAAAAGCAGCAAGTCTTGAAGTTTTGCAGCATCGAAACTTAAAAAGCAATAGACTTTACTTTGAGGTGAAAGCCACAGAGCACCATGTTCCAGAATGGCTGTGGCTGCACCATGTTACAGAATGATAACAGCACAGAAAATTTGTTCCTCAGAATTGGGTTCAGAGTGCCCAGTGATCCAGGCACTTGACCCCTAGAACTAAGAGAGAGGAAATTCTGGTTACTGCTCCAGTTGGTAGCAGACCTTGGCAGCATCCACGTGACACTGGTTTTAGGCACACGTAGACTGAAAGAGTTCTGAGGTTAAAAACGCTTCCACTGAGATTTCAGAAGAAGATCTGGGAAGCCAGGCAGTGTGCCCCTGAGAGGCCAATATGTGAAGCTGTGAGTGTGAAGCCAAAGGTGTAGTGGGGAACCCAGAAGTTTGGAAAAGCCAGGAGAATGGATCATCTAAGGAAAGCTGCAAGAGAGAAGGCATGGGAGCTACAACCACTAGAAGTGCCATAGGGATGGTGATCCCTTTGGAGTTCACAATTCACCACAGATTGCTTCAGATGCTGGATTTGGAACTCCAGGACTTAAAGCTTGCCCTGCTGAATTTTGGACTTGCTTTGATCCCAATCGTTTGTATTCCCCTGCTTGTAACTTTTGGAATGAAAATATTAGTTTTGTGCCATTGTACTTTGCAAGTGTTTACCTTTGCTTTCATTTGTACCGGGGATTGTAGCTAAGTTTGCCTTAAGTCTCAGGGGAGACTTGGAACTTGGACTTTCCAGCAGTGCTGAAACTGTTAGGAATTTGGCAACTCTGGCAGATCCACTAAATGCCATTTGCATAAAGGGATGTATGTGAGTCTTTAGGGGGCCAGGGGTGAAATGTTACGTTTCTAATGTAATATCATGTTGATAGACTTAATACTGGTTCTTAAGGGTTGTTATACCAGTGTTATAATGTTCAAGATGTGAAATGTTAACAAGAAGCATTTCTTGTATCTGGAAACTGATTTCAAGAAATGTGCCTGGTTTCCAAATTGAAAAGGTGTAGATTGTTACGGTGGATATATTGTATCAACTAGAGAAGTTTAGAAGTTTAACTAAGGGACTGAGCAGAGAAGCAGGATCCTTATTTTGTAAATATCCTCACCCTGTGCAAGAGGAGGGCGCAGAGATTTTGTGAGTGCTACATCTGCCCTGCAAGACCTGCATACAATATAAGGAAGGAAGAGAGGCTTGCTCTCCCTCCCCTTTTGCTCTGGATACTTTTGCTTGCTGCTGCCTTGAAGTGTTGCCCCGCTGCTATGCCACCCTGCCTTAGAGCCAGCTGATTACAGACTGGTACCTCCACAAACCATTAGCTAAATAACCCTTTACTTCCTTAATTTTGGGTGTTGGGTATTTTGTCTCAGCAATGAGAGAAAAGTAACCAAGACACATCTAACAAAAACTTTTTCATGAACATAATTTGTTATTTCTTGGTACTATCACAACGTGCAATAGTAGGAAAACTTACTTAATCACATATTTCAGGGTTTTCAGGTTCATTTAATAATTCTTGAACATATAGCATGAACCAGACCTTGTTCCCAGGGATAGGTCACAATGGCACCATTGAAAGAGATGGTTTCCTGCAGCTTGTAGGCTGGGTAAACATGTTTTCTGAAGCCACTGTTGTCTAGGTTGGTGTTGTGAAACATTGGCTTTTCTGATGATGGAATGGTTCTTTTGTCTGGGCTAAAACATGCTCACTACAGCCATGTGATCTGTGAGCATTTGAAACATGTCTAGTGTCACTAAAAAAAAATTCTTATCTGTTGAATTTCAATTAACATACATTTGCATTTAGCCACATATTGCTACTTATTTGCAAAGTGGATAGAATAAGTCTATAGGACTTTCAAGATTTGATTCTTTGACCTCTCAACTGTCACTCAAGGTCAGGGACAAGACTACTGCTGTCCCAATACCACGATGACTCTGGCCGATGCCCACACATCACACTATCACTGACCAGCTCTTCTAATTCACACTCCCATTATTCTCCATTCACCACTCCAAATTCTGATCAGAGGTGCTGCAAGCTGGAGAGAGGGGGCACCCGCAATAGCCCTGGGCCTACCCAGTCTGCCTTCCCCCTTATTCTTTTATTCTTGCCACAGGAATCAATAAAAGGCATGGGCAATTTCCATGTCATAATCAACCACTTCTGAGAAAAAACTCTTGTGGCATAAGACGCAGATACCCATTTCCATCTTGAAGCAGTAACTTCCCTTCCTGTGCATCACACCATTTCCTCCTCAGTGCTTTCCCCCCATATTGGCCACTCCCTCCTTTTTAGCCTCCTTTGCCTGTTCAATCTCATTTATCCACCTCCAAAGTCCCACCAGCCTGGGCTCAGTTCTTAACTCATGGCTCCATCTCTCAGGTCTCTGAGGACCTCCTACAGGCTACAGGCTTTCAATAAAATCCACATCGTGGTTACTGTCAGACATATGGTTCTAGTCTGAACCTTTTCTTTAAACATTAATCCATGTACTCATCTATTAATCAAGCTTCCCACTGCAAAGTTGTGAAATGCAATTTCATTTAACATATTTCAAACTGAACTGTTGGTGTTCCCTGCTCTTTACATCTGCCACAGTCATTGCACCATCTCTGCAAATAGCAACTGCAATCTGATTCTCAAGTTTAGTACTTTGGAAGTCTCCTTCATGTCTCTCTTTATCAACAAAAACATGAGTAGGTCACATTAATTATACTTGGAGAGTATGTCTACAATCTGACCACTTCCTAAAACCCTCACTGCTATTCTCCTGTCCAAGTCCCAGTCATTTCTGAGCTGGAGACTTGGAGGCTTTTCTGATGGGTCTCCTGTACATCCCATTCCCTCTATTCTTCCCTTTAGAGCAAGTGGAGGTTCCACCACTCACTGGGCTTTCCTTTGTTCTTCGTATGAAACACAAGTTGGTTTCTGTCATCACTAATTTGTTTTCTTTTTCTTCAGAGGACTTATTACTAACTGAGGTTTACATGAAATTTTATTTATGTTTTTTTCTATCTTCATTATGTCCTGCAGGCCATATGAAGGTTATAACCTCCTTTTATCTATAACTCCTTTGTCTCTTCATTGACAAATCTCTAACACCTAAAATAGTGCCTCATATTTATAGGAGTCAACACTATCCATTGACTAAATGAGTCAATGGAACAATATTTCTTCAGAGGAGATTCTCAAAATATTCTGTGATCATGAGCATTATCATCATTGAGGGAGAGAGAGAGAGGCACATGGAAACTAAGTGATTTTCTCTGTATTACTCATGAATATACGAGAGTGTGAATTGGAAGGCATGTATACATCATCTAGATTAACTGTCATTTTATATGGAATTGAAAGAGATCAGTGGGAATTGGGGGTTGACATGGGCCTTACTGAACCCAAAACTAGTGACAGGTATCTCAAACCCCTGTCTGCTCTTCTATGTTTCCTCAATATTTATTCATGTATTTATTCCCAGTTGGCAAATTTAGGCTAAAACCTCATTTATGCCCTAGTTTGAATTTTCTCCTCTTACTACTTTATTACTGGTTTCTAAAACTTTACCAATATATCACTAAATTAGTTGAAACAACTTGAGTCTTTTCTTGCATCACACTTCATTTGATGAGATTCACACTAGAGGATAAAAATTCAGTGGGGATGTTGGTCCCTTGATTATAGTGTGTGACTTAATTTATTTTAAACAGCTCCAGGATTTCAGCATTTCAACATAATTCTGAGTCAGAGTTGGTTGTAGACTTTCCAAATCAAAATACAATCTTCAGATTTTCTGATTTGGTTGCTTTTTGATGGCTCATATTTCTTAAGTATAACAAATCCAAGATTTAACACCAATACACATTTGCTGAAATTTCCTATTTTTTTATCTTGGAAATTATCTACTCTATTTTATAAAAGCTCCAGGACCTTTGGGGGCCGGGGCTTGAGGAAAAGTCAATCTTGGAATAGAGTCAGAACTGTCCCCATCAGGAGATGTCCTAATGTTAGAACAGCAATGACTTATGCTCTAAGAATGAGCCTGAGAAATAATTAGAGTGTGGCTTCAGGAACCGTACTGACTTCCTTCAACCACCTGACCAATTAGAAGGAAGAGTTAAGTAATATCTCAGTTTTTTCATCCCCACTGTCAGAGTGGCTCAGTAGAGGGTGACCAAACTTTGTTCACTGGAGGCCTGCAGTGAGACACCAGCCAGGTTGCAGTATTAGCCAGGGACCCTTCCTTGCTGAAAGACTGAGGTCTACAGAGAGGAATCCAATGTTCTTTCCCATTCCAGGTTTTGCAAATGAGCACATCTCCCTGAGTAATGGCCAATTTCTTCAGAGTGCTCACCTCATATTAAACTGGAGTCCCTTTGAGTGTATTTGAAATTGATCTTGCCCCATTCCCTGTTCCAACATCATCCAGCGAGATTGCACCAATTCTTCTGACCTGAGGTGGGTAATGTGAGCAGAGGTAAGATGAATGGTCTAAGCAGCCACTGGGTGCTGAGTAACAATTTTTCTTCAAGTCAGAAGAGTTCATTTCTAAAATCAGTTTTCACTTTTGATAATTATTTTAGGAGGGCAATGATTTAAATAGCTAAGTTTTGTTGTGGTAAAATATACATAGAGTAAAAATTTAAAACCCTTTATACTTTTGAGATTCTGCAAGGTACAATGTGGGAGTTATACAGTTTGGAGCTTGATGCTGGAACAGACCTTCTGTCTGCAGTCACAATCAGCAGATGAAGTGCTCTTCTGTGTTTCTCTCTAGCCATCGTCTGAGTTGTACCATTATGTTCTGATGCGAGTCCTCGCAGCTTTCTTGCAGCTCACTCCAGACATTTGTATGCTGGTCATAATTTTCAGTACTGGTACCCTTGTCTTTTCAGGTATCTAAATGAGGGGCCTCTCTGCCTCTGTCTCTGCCTTTCTCTCTCGCGAGCGCTCTCTCTCTTTCTCTCTCTCTTTCTCTCTCTCTCTCTCAGAGATATCTCTTACCATTGTGAGTGGGGGTAGCAGAGACAACAACCGATACCAAAGAGACAGAAGTGTCAAAAGAGCAAAGTGCACTTCTCAAAAAAGGCAGTCAGGAATTCCTCTTGTTGAGGAAGAAGCTTGTGAGATCAGCAGTGTACGCATTTATTTTAGTTTTTGCATTTATCCTCTGTCTCCTGAATGTCTCTTATGGTTTCTAGTATATTCCTCAGCATCACTTTCATACATGGAAAGTAGATTAAGGTCAAGATCAGACGAGTGGTATGTGTTTTGCTTATCAAGCAAATATATCTTCTAATTGTAAGACAAAATCATTTTAAATCCTTTGCACTGATGTGGGGTAGGTAGCTGAGGCAGGCTCATTGTACACACACTGCTGGAGCTGGGCTTAGAGGATACAGGGGATCAGAGGAAGGAGAGAGGGTATCTCCGTGAGGGAATGAGCCGGGTGGGTTCATAGAGTTGGGAGAGGACTTTGACCTGACCAGAAATGAGTTGAAACTTGGTTGATGAATTGTGGAGGTGGATCAGATGATGGAAATATGAACAAGGAGATGAATGAATTCAGGGTCTTGCCGTTATTCCAAGCAGCAGCACGATTTAAGGAAGCAGAAGACAAGAATGTGAGTTGCAGGCACAGTGTGCAGGGTGGATGGGTTGGGCCTGGAGACCAAGAGAATGGTGATTTGGGCAGCAACTGCTGTGACAACAGTGCAATGGAGAGGAAAGGGTCATAGGCAAGGGGACTTCAGGGGAGACAGGTGAGCTGTGAGGATACCAGCAAGGGAAATGAAAGGAAGGTGTAGATTACAGTTGAGCTTGGAGCTGTAAGGCTGGCAATGTTGGAGGGTGACAGAGCAAACAGCCTATGCTGGTCTCACTTGACTTGTAGTTCCGCTGTCTTCATCACATAGCTCCAGCAGCTGCAAACCTCACCCCTGCCCAAGCCCTTTCCCTGGATGTGTGAACCAGAATTTTTTTTTTTATTTGAGCGAAGAAAAACAAAACAAACAAAAACTACAACAACA
>RJWM01035139.1:0-19166 GCA_004363535.1 Dasyprocta punctata | reverse complement strand
ATTGTCATTTGTAATTCCTTAAAGTTACCAGGTGGAGTGACAGGAACACAGCATTTAACAAACACAGCTGCACAAATGGAGGTTATTTTATACAAACACCAGAGACCCGAGGGTACAGAAGCCTGAGCAACCTGTTTCATTTCCTTAGGATTTGTGAGATTCTTTACCAAGGTGGGTGCCAAGCTTGCTGTCACATATGTAGAATACAGAAACTACAGCCAATGCTGTCTCTCAATAATAGCAGGCAGGGCTATGGTAAGTCACCCACAGGGAGCCACCTGGGAATGCTTGAAATCCCAACTCCCTAATGTCAGACATGGGTGCCTGTGCTGACCATTTTTGCAGGGACCCAGTGTAAACCAGGAATAGAATTGGGAAGTAGATGCTTCTAGCTGCCAACTGGTCACTAATCCTCTCACCTTGCTCCCTACAGTTGATTCAGATGAGTGATATCCAAGGTCACAAAGGAGTCAGAGGCAGGAGGTGGAGACAGACCCCTTGACCTCTTCTTTTCTCTCTAACTTAGGTAATGCACATCTACTAATTTCCGGCATGTGTGACACACTGTGCACTCCCAGGAGCCCAGAGGAGCCTGTGATTTCCAAATCTGCCCTCAAGGAGATCACAGTCTAGTTACATAAGAAGGCAGAATAATTAATTGTGGAAATAAAGTCAGGGTGGTGCAGGGAAAGGAAAAGTTGTCAATATGCTTGGGAAAGACTGAACGATTCTCCTACAATGTACAGGAAGCAGCATCAGTAAAGTGTAGAGGAGACAGCTGTGGTATCATCGATGGACAAGGAGTAAGCTGGTTTGATCTGAAGAGGAATTACTACAGGACATAGCAAGAGAGAAACTAGGGAGAAAGTGACTGTGAATTAAATCCTAAACTACAGGTCTGAGATTCCATTCTCATTCTGTAAGCTAGAGAGTGAGTCACACATCAGCGTGTGGTATTTGGTACTTATTTTTAATGCATTCTAGACCAGTGTGCATCAAACTTTAATGCATGTGCAAATAAGCCAGGAATCTTGTTAGAAGGCAGAATCTGATTCAGTTGGTCTGGGGTGAACCCGAGATCCTGTGTTTCCCAGCACTTTCCCAGGGACGCTGGTCCCACTGACCCATGGACAAACTTTGAGTGGCAAGGCTTAGGCAGTCAGTGCCAGCCTTTGGAGCCTTGCCAACCTCAGCCTCAAAACACTGATCCTCCAGGTGCCTGGGCCCAAAGGCTTCATTCCCTGCCACACACACAGTAACACACATGTGCCCCCGTGCACAGTCAGAGTGCTGTGCACCGAGTGAGACCCGTCAGGACTTCCTTTCTCTCCTGCAAGAGGAACCAGATACCTCTGGTCAGAGGACACTTTCATGGCTGGCCAGAGTCCTCCCACCCCATTCCACCAGTGGCTCTTTTGGGAGTGTTATCTCTGTCTGACCATGTATTCCCGCACCCTAGAAAGTCTCTAGCACAAGGGAGGAACTTATTGCATATTTGTGGGCTGACACACAGGAAAAGGAGCTCATCATTCCAATCACTGATGAGGCCAGGGAGAGAAGACATAATCATCGAGATAATTTTAAAGTGAATTTTAAACTTGCCATCCTCCCTGGATATAGTTGATAAAATTTAAATTTCTTCAATTTTCACTTTCTCAATTTTAAAATAGTTATATCTGTGCTGATTCCTACAACCAAAGGAATTACAGTAACTGCATGCAAACAGTTAAATTCGTAGTAAAAATTAAACGCTGCATCAGAAAATTCACGGAGCTCAAGGCTTGCATGCCCCCTACTGGTTCATATAATTGACAACCTAGGAAAACATGGGGCGCGCTGGGGGAGGACCCAGAAATTAAAGATCTGCTGTGGAGAAGCTGATGTAACGGGGGACCTTCTTGTGTTGTTTTTCAAATTAAACACTTTTTTTCTTTAGCTTGTGAGTGGTAACATGAAAACCCTTTCAAATTAATACACAGGGTGGAAGAACTGGACCCTTTAGAATAGGATGGGAAATATTTAAAAAAAAAAAACTTTAAGGAGGAAACAATTAAGAAAACATTCACAAAACATCTGGCAGGTTTCTGAAGCACCTCACAGAAGGGGTCTTTGCTCAGTGCTGGCTGTAGCTGATGCTTAGGGCAACAGGCCAACACAGTGTGGGCAGCGGATTCACAGGTCACTGCGGCTGCTCACCAGTGACGATTCACCTCACTACTTAGGGTTCCTGGAGACCCAGCTTTTAAAAACTGAATTTCATCATTTGAATATGGCAGGGGAGCTTGCGTCTAGATCCTGTCAACCAAACGCCAAGTATACTGGGGTTATTAGAGTCTGTGACGGCGAATGAGCAACAGAATATTTCAAGGCATTTTCTCACGTTACCTGGATTCGGCTGAAGGTATTCCGTGGCTTTTGAAAGAATTTCTGCAACCGCTTTATTGGTAACATCTATTTTCTTAAAAACAAGACAAAACACACAGAAATGTTAGTAAGCAGAAAATTCAATGAGTTCACTGAAGAAATAGAGAAGCGACCTTCATTAGTTTAATATTTTAACACCACTGTGATAACTGTAATCCAAATAAATGTTTTCAACATTTTGAAAAGAAGCAGCATTATATCAGTTTTTGATGTTGGGATATCACTTCTCAATGACATTGGCAAACATTATTTTCCTTCTTAACTTTACAATGAGTAATAATGTAATATTTGCTGAACTGGAAAAGTTATTACTTCCCATTGAATGACTGTATAGACTTGAACATCTCCAAACTTGCCTTATCTGCTAGGTGAACCTGAACATCTATGCTTACCCAAGGGTACCATAATAATGATTCATATTAGCAACTACCTCAGTAATTAACAAGACATTCATAAATATTAGTTTTATAACTAAAATATGTTCAGTTATGCTATTTTACAAGATGTTAACATTAAAATTTTCCCTGCTAGGTTAAGGTTGAACCTTTCCTTTTTCAACAACTTTCTAGTTGTTAGTTAACAGAATATACAACAGAGTCAAACATGCAAAGTTCAGTAGCTTTATTTTATACCATCAGTAGCCCACAAGAAAATGTGAAGGAAAAGAAGATTCCTAACCATAAGAGCAATAAAAATATGTTGAGTAACAGTGGGTAAATCCTCTGAGAAACTCACAATAAGCATCAGAAAACCACATCCCTCAAAGGGAAAACTTAATTTTGGAAAGATGTAAATCTTGCCCAAATTAACATGTAAAATTAATTTAACTCTCATTACAATTTCAACTTTTTTTCTTTTTTGGTTTAAACTTGAAAAATAATAAAGTTAGATTCATACTGCATGCTGGATTTAAAGTACAGACTATAAAAAATACAAAATAAAGAGGACAATGCTTTAACATACTGGAATGGGAAGAAGCTTCTCAGCTTGATATGGAACACTACAGTCATAAATAAAAAGATCAAAATTCTGAATACGTAAAAATTAAAAACCAAACAAGGAAAGACACAATACATGGTTTGACCCCCCCAAAAAAAAGCAAATAGAAAAGACTTGAAAGAACAAAGGGTTACCATCTACAGCACACAGAATTCCCATTAAAAATAAATAAACCCAAAAAGGAAGAAGAAAAGAAAATATACTGGCAATCCACTAATGAGGAAAAACATAAATTGCTTACAAACATTTGACAAAATATTCAGAATTGTTAATTAAAAGGAATTTACACTCAGCAGATTGACAAAAAATATGTTTAATAACAATGATACGACATTAGATATATTATACAAGTGTGGAAAGATGGACTGTTTCACACAGGATGGAAATGCAAAGGTGTAAGTGCCCATTACTAGGGCTGTTAACCTGCCAGCTATTCTATTTCATCCCATAGACACACAGTGGCAAACAGCAGTGGTACAGAAAGGTGCCTGTTTATTCGTTCTGCATGGTACTTATAGTACTGAGAATCAAAAGTTGCAAAATTGTAATCAATAGGAGACAACTGGATAAGCTGAAATATCCAAGTAAGGAGATATTCGTTAGTCATGAGAAAAAATAAATCAGAAAGATCTATATGCACTAGGGAGATGCCCACTGCACGCTGGCAATGAAGAGGGCAAGATGTAGGGTGATTTGTAATGAAAAAAAGGCTGACTTTTTAAATTAAAAACTATACTCTCTTAAGGGTTCCAAGTTTTTAAATGACAAATTAATGGAAAAATATACCCCCTGAGTTGAATGTCTAAATTTGGAGCTTCAGGGAAATTTAAAAACAGTACAGAAACAGTCAGAAGTGACTGAAATCTACTGTTGACACATGCGTGTGTGTGCACACACACACACCTGGCCTCATTACAGGTTGTCAAGTGTTCATCTGTGTCTGAAGAGCCTTCTTGAAATGTTTAATAGAATTTTTCAACTCAGTGTTTCTGAGCATTACAAATGTAAGTGCTTGGGAAAATTCTGTTTCAGGTTTGAGAGGAAGTTTGAGGTAATCCTACACATTAGGTTGGTGATCAGAGTTTGAGCTTTTACATGGTCAACATGTAACTGGTGGTAATATTAAGGACTGAACCTATTAAACTTAGGCGTTAATTGGACTTGAAATAAAGATGAAAAATTATTGTTTTATATCCAATCACTATATTTGTAAAGAAGGATTTTTTAGATTTTTTATTTTAATAAATTAAATGCTAATTAAAATAGCCTAGAATGTTCCCTTCAATGTATTCAACCCTGTGAAGCACCTTCCAAAGAGGACAATGACAGGAATCAGACAGGGAAAGAGTTTCCACCTTAGATTCTTCTATGTTGCTTGAAGAAAAAAAATGCTGGGAAACAAACCACCAAAAATAAGTCCCTTCCTCAGAGGCCCTGACAGGCATATACTAAACTACTTCCAGCCCAGGCCCAGCATCAAAACTGGAATGGTGATGCACTGTAATCCCAGCACTCCGAGAGGCTAAGGCAGGAGGACCTCAAGCTTGAGACCAAACTGGGAAACTTAGCAAGACCCTGTCTCAAAAAAAAAATTTTTTTTTAAAGGCTGGGGTTGTAGCTCAATGCAAAGTCCCTGGGTTCAATCCCCATTATTAGAAAAAAATCTGGAAACAAGCCCTTTCCTGTCATAGAGGGTGCTATAAACAGGCAAATGTCAGTGGTCAAGGTAAACACAAAAAGAATAACTCAGGTAGATTAAAAACAAAAAACAAAAAATTCCACACCTCCTATTAGAATACCTGGGGATATTGTGTAGGTGTGTATGTATGTGTGTGAGTGAGGATGTGTGTGTGAGTGTGTGTGTGCTGAGGCTAACACATGTGGTGGAAATATGTTGGCACACCATTGAGAAACATGGGGAAGCAGAGAGGTGAAAGTCCTTTTCGCCCAGCCCACACGGAGCAGAACCCCATGTACTAGTAGACTGAACCAGGAACCCCACCTCTTGTGGTCCTACACATTGTCTGAAATCTGTCCTCATTCTCCTTGCCCTTGACCCAGCCCTACTACAAACTTTGAAAAGAATGTAAATTTTCCATTTGGGAAATGCAGACCTCTGTATTGGTTTATCATCAAAGTTATTAACCAAATTTTATGCAAATTTGCCATAAGCCAATTGATAATTACGTTTAATCTGTTATTTCATGAGAGAGGTATGTGAAGTCTTCTATTCTGGCTTTTGTCAGTTCTTCATGTATTTTTGAAAGCTTTAATTTGCCTATAGTGCAAAATAGTTTATAACTTTCATCATTTCCTGACAAGCTACACCAACTTCATCTTATAATTTTTTTTAAGAAAAGTTTCTCCCATTCAGTGCTCTTTTTTGATCAAATTACTTTGATGTTACTATTTTCCCCCTATATTTTATGGTAAGCATTTGTTATGGTACATTTATTCCATTAATTTGTCATTTCTGAATCATGTTTTAAGTGAGTCTGATACTAACATATCACTTCCAGAAAGTCCTTAAAACTTATGGTAAGATCTTATATATTTCTACATTTCTCACTGGCGGAATAGAACAGATAATATATTTTACTTTTATATTTCTTCTGTCACTTCTGAAATTCTTGGAAGGAAAAAGAGGCAAACAAGAGAGATCTCGGTTCATTAACCAACTCCTGACAGACGCCACCACATTTCGCATTTTAACCGAATCATTTTGTGGGTGATGATGTCACATGTACTATCTCTGTATCTTAAGCAAATTCCAAAAGTAATTCCAAGTATGTCAATGATGTGAAAATATTTCCAAGATTTTTAATTTGAAAAGCTTAAATTTTTCTAAGTAAAAACAGAATTAATTTTTCTCTCTAAGGCATTCACATTTATTTTTTTTTCAATCAAACGCGGCAGTACTTTATTAACAAGAACAGCATAATATGATCACAAGAAAATACTCAAAAGTCTAACATGAATGATATCTTGGGCAGTGAGAAATGAATACCAACAAAGGTAGGCATCCTAACATGCCTCATAGCTGTTGAATGACAGTGGCTTGCAGGCAAGGAAAGACAAGCAACATTTACATCACAAACTGACTGTAGAACACTTCATTACTTTGGGAAAGGTAATGAACAGTTATAACCAATAACTGGAAAGAAGAGCCATTTGAATATATTAATAAGGCCAACCAGTTCTTTTAGATTTTAATACGGTATGTTATTGATTTCCTCTCTGTGTAATGAAGTCAACTTATGTTCTTGATAGGAACATTAATCTTTTTGATTGAGCTAGTCCATCTGACCTCTGAACACTGGCTCTTAGAGTAAACTACTTGCAACGCTGACAGATTTTCTTGAGGTCTTCACTGGTGCTAAATCAGCATGTTAACATAATCTGAAATGAAAAGGGCACAAATAGCACAAAGCTGCCCATATTCTAGTATCAAATGACAGAGAATATATGCTTAAAACTGTTTAAGACATTTAATGTAGTTTGTTTGTGGGCTACAAATTTAGCTAAGTGAAGAACACCAGTGTTTTTAATAAGGTCCCTTTTTATTACATGATATTTCAAAGCAAATATTTGAAATGCTCATTAGATTCCACATTCAGTCTCCCAGAGCCTCCTGAGATATAACTTAAAGTGGGACTTGATAGGAACAAGCATCTTCAATCTTCAGACTCTATTTGTGAAAGCAGAAATAGTTTCTGTTAAAGTATGCTTTATTTGTGAAATGGAAAAAAAGATCACATCAACAAAGATAAAGGCTGCAGTAGATACCAAGGTGGGTAAATGCCCGATCATCTTCAATCCTCCTGTGTGCAAAACTATGGGACAAGTAGGCCAAATCTAACAAGACAGTTTGAGGAAGATGTTTTCCTATTTGATGCACAACAAATTATTTTATGGAAATACAGAGATGGAAGAGGGAGCAGTTCTGCACTTCTCGCTGTCCAACCTTTATTATGTTCCTAGAGTCACTGAGACTAGCTTAAAAATAGCCTGGGCCAAGAACATTCTAATCACCAGCCACCTTCTCCTCCTTTCTTGTTCTGTTGCTGTTTCTTTTCTGATGCTGGATCTCCTGCAGGCTTCTAGTATGTTGGGGATATGATGTTGCTGGTAGAGGCAGAGACAGTTGCTGCACTGCTGGGTCTTAGGGAGATGGGTGGACTGCTCACAGTTTTACTGGCATCCAGTTCAGGGGAAGCTCTCGCAGTTGTTCCGAGTCCCCTTTCCAATCTGATCTTTCTTTTTACCCTTCTTTCTTCCTCAGTAGAAAGAACGTTCTCACATTAGCAGCCATCTTTCTGGACCTGGAGGGTAACTTTTAGGTCATAATTCTTAAGCAGTTTTCCTTTCTTTTTTTTTTTATTATTTAAGAGGAAAAAAAAAAGAAGACACATAAGAAAGACAAAAAGCAAAAGAGACAAACAAACAACTCGAGTGAATGCACAACAGTAACATTACAGGTTTACAAAACAGGATGATAGAAACTTGACAATGGTTGCAATACTGCATATCGTTATCTTCAAAATGGTTGTTTACATTAACAGATATAGACATGTAAAATTGATCTAATCACATGAGTATTAACTGTTCTTTCTCAGTATCTAATTCATTCAGCAGTTCCAAATCTCCCTGACCTTGCTCCTTTGGTTCACTAACTCCGGTGACTTTTCCACCCTTCTTCCATATGTATGTAGCTCCAGAAGAATTTTCAAGAGCCTCAACATATACTTTTAGAGACATAACATCTGATGTGCGCAAGTGCTTATTAAGAGCTTTTGCCTTCTCTGGATCTACAAGTGAGTACGTGAGTACGCAGAAATAAACTGTGCCAGGGTGTGAATATCTTTTGAATTTTGTTTTCATAGCTGTTCTAGGTCACTAATTGCCTCCTTCTTCCACTCATGTTTCAGTTTGAAGTTTGCTGTTTCTCTTATCAAGGCCAAATGAGCAAGAGATTTGGGCTGATGGTTTTGGTACCACTGGATAGCCTTCATGAAGACCTCAATGGCACTATCAATGTCTTCTTCATGGCTGTCCATGGTCACTAATGCAGACATCATTCCTGGTTTATGCTTTAACTCTTCTATGCTTCTCAAGACTAGACATGTTTTGGAAATATTACTTGGAGAAATTTTCAACTGTGCCATGGTCAGCTTAATTTCAGTTGCATTTTCTGGATGTTGATCTGAAAATTCCTGAAGCAGCTCTATTGCTTTTGTGTGCTGTTTTTCCCAGCAGAGCTGGGCAGCTTGGATTAACACAGGCAGGAGATGCTCTGGACTTTGGCACTGTAAACCAGCAGGTATTTTGCGGCATTGCTCTGCCTGGTTTGTGTACATAGCAAGTAATGCTTTGTTAAATTCTATAGCTTGCAGTTGTTTCTTGGAAAGCTTAAACTCTACTCCTTCTATGTTGGTTAATTTCACCTTCTTCTTGGAGTCAAAGACATTTTGGTCCTTATTAATGGTAATGATGTTATTTGCAATGACAGCTAGTAATCCCACATCTGTTGGCTTGAGTTTTATTATCTGATTGTAAAGCTTCAAAGCCTCCTCTGTATGACCCTGAAGCTGCAGGATGTAGGCCATCTGACCATGACTGATGGCCAGTTTTGCCCGTGTGTCTTCCTCCATCCCATCAGAATCTTCTAAAAATGACTGATGGCAAAGGTCTTCTGCTCTCTGTAGGATTTTCATTACCTGGGTTCATCTGGCCTTGTCCTAACTCGGTGTTGTAGCACAGTTCATGGGTGCCTTCTTGGAGGCCCAAGTTCCCTGAAACCACTTTTTCCCAATTGCTTTGAGATGCAACAACTGCCAAAAGGTTTGTTTTCCCTCTCCTCATCACAGTCATCTTGGGAGTTTCAGATGAGATCTCTATACACAGAGAAGCATTCAAAAAGTAACATTCCAAATGGTATAGCACCTGTCCATATAGCTCCTTCAGCTTGTCTGTCTGCTGGTTGGCACTTTCTATTGTCTTCAAGGCATTTTCAGTTCTGTAGAGCCTATACACACAATATGCCTTCTCAAAGGAGAGAGAGTTATTGTCTAAAACTTTGGTATGCATATTGATGACATTCAAGGCTTCCTTGAAACTTTCATTCTGAATAAAGCAGACCACTTTACAGTGCAGGGCAGTCACATCATCCTGGTTTATCTGTAGTACCGAGGTGGCCGCACGCACTGGAAACAGCATCCTCCCACCAGCGTGCCAGCCCCAGCGCCAGGCCAACACTTACGCTTCACATTTCTTTTATTTTTTGAAAAACTCCATCTTTATTATATTGGTACATTTTAAATAAACACAATGATAACATTCATCATAGGGAGTTTGTACCTGTACATGGTATATCTTGCTGTTTCTTTATTCCCACTCCCCTCACCTCACTTTAGTCCCTCTTCCCTTCCCAATTTACAAAAGTTTTGTTTACATTTTTCCTTCTATTTTTTCCTTCTCTCTTCTTTCTTTCTCCTCTCTGCCCTCCTTTTTCTCCTTCCCATTTGAACATTTTCTTCCCATTTCCCAATATCTATTATACATTTTGCTCCTTATTTGCACTTTAGGTTTCTTATATCAGAAAAACCATGCAATATTTACATATGTGTGTCCAATTTATTTCACTGAAGAGTATAGTTTTAAAGTGCATCCATTTACCTAGAAATGTCTCAAGCTTATCCTTCTTTATGACACAGTAATACTCCATTGTATAAAAAAACACATCTTCTTTATCAGTTGATGGGCATTTGGGCTGTTTCCAAGATTTAACTAATGCAAACTGTACCACTATAAACATTGGTGTGCATATATCTTGATGCTTTTAATTCTTTTGGGAAGATACCAAGAAGAGAAATAGCTGAGTCTAATAGAACCTTTAGTCCTAGTTTTTTGAGGAATCTCCATATGATTTCCAGAGTGGTTGCACCAGTCTACACTCCCACAAACAGTGTAGAAGGTTTCCTTTTTCCCCACAGCCGCTCCAGCATTTGTTGGTGATTGATTTCTTGATAATATCTAGCCATTTTTTTCCAGGGTGAGATGGAATCTCAGTGTTGTTTGGATTTGCACTTCTTGAGTGACTAATGATCTTGAACATTTTTTCATATATTTATTTGTCATTTCTACTTCTTCCTCTGAGAAGTGTCTATTCATTTCAGATGCCCATTTTTGGATTAGGTCCTTACATTTGGAGGGTCTGATTGTTTTGAGTCCTTTACATATTCTAGAACATCATCCTTTGTCTGAAAAACAGTTGTCAATTTTTTTTCCCTCACCCTGAGTTGACTTTTCACTCCATTGGTGAATTTTCTTGCTATGCAAAAGCTTTTTAATAAAATGAGATACCAGTTGTTGATTCTTTGTGATACTTTTCTTATGGTCCAGGTTTTGTTCATAAAGTCTTTGCCTACACCAATGTCTTCAAGAGTTCTACCTATTCTATCTTGCAGGAATTTTAGTGTTCCTGTTTAAATTTTTAGATCTGTGATCCTTTGTGTGTGTGTGTGTGTGTGTGTGTGTGTGTGTGTAGTACACGGTGAAACAAATGGGTCTAGTTTTAATTTTGGGCATGTGAAAAATCATTTTTTCCAGCACCATTTATTAAAGAAACTCTCTTACAATGAAGGTGTTTCGTGTCTTTGTCAAAGATAAGTGGCTGAGTACATCTGGAGTTGTTTCTGCATCTGTTAGTCTGTTTCATTCATACTCAGGTCTTTTTTTTTTTCTTTCTTTCTCTTTTTTTTTTCCTTTTTTGCCTTGCTGTAGATTTTTTTTTTAATCATGGCTAATTGAAGTTCTATATGCCTCACTTATCTGTGTGTCAAATTCTTTTACCCTGCTTGGAAAGTTTTTTGCCCCTACTTCTCTGAACAGGTTTTCAGGTCCTTTGCACTGTATCCTGCTTTTTCATTGACTGCAGTCAGTTTTATACTATTCTTCTTTGTATTCTCTAGCAGTGGTCAGATTGATTTGTCCTGGTCCCTCCATATTTTAAAGAAATCTTTCTTTTCATGCTTGCTAATCACAATCCTATTTTCTCTATCTGAGATTTCTGTCCTCACATTGGTTCATTCTGCTGTGTATATGTTCAATGGAACTTTTAATCTCGTAGATATCTGTTTAAACCTGTTTCATGAATTCAGTTTCTTTCCTATGGTGGGTATTCATCGTTTCCATCATTTTCCTAAGCTCCATTTTTTTTCTTTTGTTTTTTTTTTTTTAATCTGTATCTGTTCTAGAGTCACTAAGCCTATGTTTTGTTGTGGTCACCATCTTTGTAGTTATCTGAGAAATTATTTCTGGTCTGATTTTTTTCTAACCTCATTTATCTGCTTTATTACTTCTGCTGTTACCACTTCAGAGAGTCCAGATGGGTGGCTTTAGAATTGTTGCACCTCATTGTCCCCTGTATGAACTTTGGTAAGCTGGAGGTCTGGGGTTGCATCTTGTTTAAATGTCTTTTCATTTTCTTTTTTTTTAAAGTTTAATTGCTGGGTTGATGATTGCAAATTGCTTATTGTGAATAGATTTATTGCTAGTATTTAGAACCTTTAGGAAATTACTACTTCTCAGAAATGTCTTCCAGGTGTATCTGGCTTTTGGGTTTTCAGTCTGTTGCAAGATTCTGCCCCTTCAATTTTTTGGAGATGAGAAGTAGCTGCCTACTTAGTCCAGTCCCTAGTTCTTTGGCACTGGCCTATAGTAATTTTTATGACCCTTAGACAGTCTCAGTCTTGGTATAGCAGGAATAACAACTGATTAGTACAATTACGTCACCTTGGCTAAAGTACTGCAATCAGCAATAACAGTAGCATCAAACATGGCCTAGGAAATGACAAACTGTGGCAACTATTAATTTGCCACCTTTAACTGTATGAATTAGATTTTTTGTAGTTATATAACAAAATCTAAAACAAATCAGAAAATTGTATACAGCAAATAAGCCCTCAATATGATGATTTTACCCTCAAGAGAGAAAATTTAAAAGAGATTGGGGGGAAAAATAGAGAAAGAGAAGAGGAAGAGATTAGAAGCAAGGTTGGAGGACAAAGGAAGATTATGCAAATTTTGGGAAACTGGTAAAGAAGAGAGGAGGAAAAGAGAGAAGAAATAAAAGCAAGAACAGAACTGAACAACAAAAACATAATGCTAGAAAGCATGTTTATACTCATATAAAACCAAGAACAAAGAATCAAAAAACAAAACAAAAAAATGAAAACAAGAAAAGAAAGACAAAAAAAAATAAGAAAAACAAACGTCCATTTCAAGGCATGTCTCTGCTGTCACCAGTAAACAATCTGGATGACAGATTGCAGATTCATGTTGATTAATCTCAGCAAGTTAGCAGTATCTTTACGGAAGGGTAGTGGATAATACCAGCAACCTGCACCTTCAGTTCCACTGAAGTTCAGGCTGGTTTCTGGCAGTGTGGCTGGAATGCGATTTGTTCAGCCTGTAACTCTCCATGTGCCTCCTGCCTGCTTGAACTCAGCTCCCTGACCTCCTGATGGCTTGAACTTGGTAGCCTCACCCTGACACTGGGAGTCACTAGATGAAGCCAGTCTGCAGCTGTCCTGACTTATGAATTCAGTTGTCCCCATTCCAAGAAGTCTACTGGCCAATTGCCCTGTCCTTTGGGACATCTGAATCTGAATAACTCACCAGCCCCTGCAGTCTACTGCATCCACTGCTCTGTTCCACTGGTGTGTTTCTCCATGGAGGACTCTGGGGTCACCGGCATTCACTGTGTCTCTGCAGGTTCAAACTGCCCCTCCCACATTGTGAATCTGGGCTCAGGGAGAAAGTGCTGCTTGCCAACTCCTCCTTCATTGAAATTCTCTCTTTGCTCTCCCCATGGGCTTCAATTCTCACTTGAGATCCTTCCTGGATCCCAGGGACCCACTTCCCTCCTCCTTCTCTTCCTCACTTTGCTATATTTCAGCATCTGGACACCAAATCTTGGAGAGGTTCTTGCTCTGCTGCTCACCCCTCCACTGTCTTCCCAGAATTCAAAGCATTCACATTTCCAGAACCTTAAAACTCTCATCTGAAAAAGTGAGCATTCCTCGGGCCCTGAAGACAGTGCTCTCCAGTCCACAGTCTGGGACTGGACTTCGTCCCCAGAACTGCTTGGCACCTACACAACCTGCCCCACCCTAGCCTCATGCTGCCTCTTTCTCTCCTCTAGGAAGTTTCACTATTAGAACCAGGCCACCTTTAAAGAGTCCAAAACTAAGCCAGGTGCCTGTCATCCCAGCACTCTGAGAGGCTGAGACAAGAGGATAGCAAATTTGAGTCCAGTATGGACAATGCTGTGACTTTGAGAGACCCTGTCTCAAAATAAAAAATAACAAAGGCTGCGGGTATAGATCAGTGTGAAGGCCCTGGCTTCAATTCCCTGTACCATAAAGAAACAAACAAAAAAATTGAAAAGTTAAGACATACAGTTCAAAGGGGATAGAAGCTGGTGGTCCTGCTTTAGCTCCACCAACACTGGCTGCTCAGCTGACCAGGAAACTCAGTAAGAGACAGGGACTCTACAGTCTTGCCTTGGAGTGCATTACACTTGTTCCTGTGCCAAGTCGGTCATATTGTCCTAGTTGTTTCCAATACATTAACACTCTTCATGGTTCTCAGAACTACTGTGAGAGGCAAACAGCAAACAACTCATCCCTCTGCTCCCCAGCTGGGAAAAGATGGATGGAAGCTTGCACTGCTTTTCTAATGACAAAACCAGGACAAAGCTACTCGCTGTGCAGGACCAGAGACTGTGTCTTTCATGCAGTAAGTCAGCTGTTACTGATCTGAAAGTTCTTGCTAACACACTTTCCCTCTCCACCATAGATGACCACAATTACTGCGACCTGCAGTAACCAAGAGGCCCATATTTTGCACATTGTGATTTCTGGCCACTAGAGGGAACCCGTCAGCCATATCTCATTTCCTTCCTCAAACCCCTGCCCTGGACTGCGTTGGAGGGAGGTCTGACTGGGATTTGGAAGTCAGCAGGGCCTTCCTTCGGGGTTGCACAACCCATGACCATATTGCAGCATTATCGTTTTCCACTCTGATGCCTTTTACAGCATCACCACAAAAGTCAACTTCTAAGGTTGTCTTAGGTTAGGTCAACATGAATAGGTACCAATTCCTCAAGAGGAACGTCATTATCAGGTATTACAAACATACACTTATAAAAAAAAAACTTAAAAAAGACAATTTCTAATTCAATTTACATATGAAAATGTTCTCTTACCCTTTCCATGTCCAGAAATTCGTCATCTAGCTTCGTTCCTTCAGCACCACTTATTTTTTCACTAAACAGCTGCAGAAATAAGCACAAGTAATCAATTGTATGGTACAATAAATTCTTAACTTTTTGACCCAAATTATCAAAAACAAAATCTTGGATTTCACTTACTGAACTGTTTTCAAAACTGAATCCATTAAGGAAATTGTTGTTAGGCATAATCATATCTAAGGACACAGGAAGATACATCTTTCTCAATGGTGGCCTTCATTTCTTACACAACTGCAGTGTGTGAAGCACGTGATAGGTGCTCCAGAACAAAGATAAGACAGGATCCAGCCACATAGGAGCACATGATTCAGAGAAAGAGTTAATACACTAACACTCAACTAATATAGAAGGGAAGCACAGCAAAACCAATGACAAGGACCAGCACCAGACGCGCATCACCAGAACAACTCAGAGGGAGGTGATAAACAATACTGTGCTACCCAGCACTTGTTTCCAGAAACCCTGGCAATACAGCCAGCTTTTTAAGGATAGAGCTTTTCAATATGAAGCACTAAAGGAAAGGCCTTCAAGGAATAGGCAGCATGGAGGGAAAAAGAGACCCAGGAGCAGAAATGATCGGGGTGAGCTTTCTCAGCCCGGGCACTACTGATGCCCAACACAGATAATCCTCGGTAGTAGGGCTGCCCATCGTAAGATGTTAGACACACACACACAATCACACACCAGAACTGAGAACCACCAGTGCTGACCTTGAACAAATGTGCCCAAGGAACAGCCCAGAAGATAGGCAGAGGCCACACCATGCAATGCCACGGTGAAGGGTGTGAGTGGAAGCCCCGAAAGACTGCATCAACACAGCGAGTCAGAGGACCCTTCAGAAAAGCACCTCTAGGCTCTGCAGGGTCAGATTAGAAAACAAGGAGGGACTGGAAGAGGAACATTTTTGCACCGGGGATCGAACTCACAATCTCACACCTGCCAGGCAGGTGCTTAAGCCACTGAGCCCAACTCCTGGCCCTAGTTTTTTGAGACAGGGTCATACTATGTAGTTCAGACCAGCCTTGCTTGCACTCATGGTGTAGCCCAAGCCAGTCTTGAACTCATGATGCTCCACCTACCTCAGCCCCCCGAGGACTGGGATTAAATGGAAGAAGAACATATTTGACCACTGTCTTTAGGAAAGAATACCAGCAGAATTATGTCTTTTTTTTTTTTTTTTGTACTGGGGATTGAACTCATTACCTCGTGCTTGAAGGCAGGCACTTATGCCACTGAGCTAAATCTCAGGCCCTGAATTATGTCTTTCAAGTGTCAATATGAACACATGTAATTCCAGATACTCAGGAGGCTGAGGAAGGAGGATTGTAAGTTTGAGGTCATCCTGGGAAACTTAATGAGACCCTGTCTCATTATATATATATATATATATATATATATATATATATATATATATATATATATTTCAGAATGTAGTTTGATGGTAGAGCACCCTTGGGTTTAATTCCTAGTAACACACATAGCACCACCACCAGCAACAACAAAAACTGGAAATGTGAGAGATGAATATTGCTCCTATTTGGAAAGAAATGGGTTCATTTTCAACAGCAGTCATAGTAAGAGTCATACTTGTGCTTTTACTTTTCCTAAATTCCCCAGTCATGTTTGGCAGTTTGAGATACTAAGTAAAAACACATATAAGACCCTAGTTATGGCAGACATTTACTATATTTGTTACTTCATTATTCAACAAATATCATTTGTTGTGCACCTACAACACATGAGGCATCGTGATGGTACCCAGAATATAAAGATGAAATAGACAGGTGTGGTTCCCATGGGGCCCTTGGCCTCAGTGCAGGGATACAGAGTTATTTCTTTTAGCTGTTGGAAACTAAATGTAAATACTTAAGCTTCTATTTCTAGTCAAGAGGACTATATAAACCCAACTTTGATTCACTCCCAATGCTCTGAATACATAGAAATGAGAGATTAAATATCGAAAAAAGTAGAAAGATAAGTAATGCTCAAAAACAGAACAAAGTCTTGAGCAAGAACAATGGCCGCAGCAGCAAACAAGTTCAGTCTGGGAACCAGTGCCATGTGCGGGCCATGGCCAGACTGGGAACAGCCAGACCCCAGACCCTTCCAGCACGTGGGCTGGCAAACAAGAAGCATCATCCACCCATCCCCACCCCACAGTAAGTGACCAGGTTAACCGGAGAAACACAGGCTGTGATGATAGCTATTGAGGTGAAATGCAATTGGATGCCTGTGGTGCTTTGGTGTTTCACTAACATTGCAGGTCTAGGGCCAGTGTTCTGATCATAGGTTCAGAGCATATTGCTAAGCAGTGTGTCATCTAGGGGAGATCTCCTTCTGAGGGTTGCAACCAGTGTTGACTCCCTATGGTCTTGTTTTGAGGTCCAATATCATTTCCATTGTTTTGTTGGGTTGGGTTTTATTATCTTTTGTTTTGTTTGATTATGTTAAATCCCATGGCAAGAGAAGGTAGTTCAAGGATAGCAAGACATATTATGGTAGCAATTTTGGATTTACTATTGACTTGTTTTGAAGTCCTTTATCACATTCATTGTTTTGTTTTTATTGTTTCTATTCTATTCTGTTCTGTTTGATTTTTACTATGTCTGAAGTTATCTGCAGCTGTTTTGAAGGAATCAAAAGGCATTATGGTAACTACTGTTGATTTCATAATGTTTTGAAATCCTGTATCTCTTTACACTGGTTTGTTTTGATAGGTTTTATTCTGTTATATACTCTTTAAAATAAAAAAAAGAAATAAAATTAAAACAAACAGAACAAAGTCTTTGTGAACCTTCAGATGACAGGATGCGCTGTGGTAGGGGCAGATGAAGTTGCACAGGGGCGGAGTCAGGTGCAAACAATGCTCCTGAGACAGCAGTCTGGACTCAGCTTTGCTGAAGGATAGAGGATGAGGAGGACAATGAGGCTGAGGAGAAATTTCAATGCAAACCACTGTCTGATGCTATCATATTTGGCAATCTACAGGCCCAAGGGGACTGAAGAACAAGGAATCCACCAAGTCATGCACCGCTCTGTGGACAGATCCAGATACCCACAATATAACCTAAAAGAGACACCACCACTCTGTGCTAGAGCTTGTGAGGCAGGTGGGAGAAACCACAGTCACTAGACAGGCAGATCACAGGACATCAAGAGTGACAAAAAGACACTCCTCTACCCTGCCAAAAATTGAAATTCATCCTAGATCTAGTTCTAAGGCACGTGAATAAAATATAACACCAGGAAAGAAAACCAACAAAATCACATGACATGCATGAATTCATTCCTAATAAAAATATAAAGCATGATGACAAGGACTTCTCATATATCTTTAGGATATTATCAAAATAGGTAAGTGAAGGAACAACTTCTTTTAATAAGTGGCAAGCTGTTGCACAAAATGTAAAATATTTAAAAGACATAAAAATCTAGGAAACTTGGAAATAAGAGATAAATAGTCATGACCATAAAAAAATCAATAAATAGAATAAACTCTAGATGGGGCATAATCAGGAAACAAACAGAAAACTCGAAAGAATTAACAAGGAACTTACCTAGGGAATAACAAAAGTTTTATTTTTTAATGAAATACTGGTTGATCAATATGAGGCATTCCAGATAAAAAGGGCAGAATATAGTAGGATTGATATTTTAAGAGTAAATAGCTTTTCTTCCTACCATTAAAGAAATGTGTGAATCCTGTTTGGAAATCCACTCAGGTACCAAGCAAGACAAATATTACTTCACACCCAGACACGACAATATCATAATAATAAAAATTTCTAAAAGCTTGGAAATCCACTCAGGTACCAAGCAAGGTAAATATTAATTCACACTTAGACACATCGAGATCTCAAGAATAAAAATTGCCAGAACTGTCAGGACTAGTTATGAACACCCAAAACAGCAGCAAGATTGACATCAGACATCTTTGAGCAACAGCAGGTGCCAGAACACATTGGGGGATGGCCTCATAAAGATCTAAAAAGAAATAAGTGAAAACTTTAGAATTTTTATTTCTCCTTAAACTACTACTAAAAAAAAAAAACACAATAAAGGTATATTCAGGCCAGTATAGTACTAAAGCAAAAGTACTACTCAGCAAGTAATGTGAAAGTACTACATCAAGGAAATAAAGTTGAACTAAGGGAAAATGTGGACAAGAAAAAATTGTGAGAATGAAAACCAATACACTATGGTGGCAAATTTAACTAACTAAAAACAAGCAAAAAATAAACTACCTGAGTTTATACAAGGGCAAAACTAAAATGTTAAGCAATAAGGTATTCAGGTAATAATTTGAATGCACTAAAGTTAAAGTATGGTCAGAAGAGGTTGAGAAATACTAGACCATTAAAATAATGCATAGGAAGCATCTCTGTTGAATAACTAGTGGTAACTACTAAAAACACAAAACTAATAGTGA
>RJWM01035138.1:0-19163 GCA_004363535.1 Dasyprocta punctata | reverse complement strand
GATGTATTTTTAAAACAAGAGTCACCTCAAACCAAAAAGTAGCTCAGGGTCTTTCTAGTGATGGCTGAATTTTACAGTATTTGGATTTCCAGTTTTAGACTCACAACTAAGTCACTCTATGAGGCCACACAAGGTCCTGACTATGAGCCTCTAGAATAGACTGCAAGAAATCAAGAGATTTTTCAAAGACTCAAAGACCTGATGTTATAGGCTCCTGATTTAGATAACCCATTTTACCCTGTGCATATATAGCCAAAAAAGCAGGGTATAACATTGGGTGTACTTAATCAAAATCTGGGAGACATTCCTTGACCTGTGGCTTACTTTTGTAAACAATTAGACTCTTTGTTATGTGGACGGCCTGGATGTCTATAGGCTGTGGCTTCCACAGAACTCTTGGTTGATAAAGCCACTAAATTAATTCTAAGATACTACTGGGGGCCCAAAACTTCCATTAGGTTCTATGTGTTCTTAAAGTTAAAGGATATTAGTGACTAACTAAAGGACAGATACCTAAATATTAAGTTGTTCTGTTAGAATCTCCAGAGATTACTCTGAAGTTCTGCCAAATTTTAAATCAAGCAACCTTGGTTTCTAACCCAAGAGTAAGAGAGAATCTACTTCACTTCTGTGGAAACTATAAAACAGGTGTAGTCTAACCCTGATGCTTCTCTAATGGAAGCAGTTACATAAAAATGGAACTCAGAGGACAGGATATGCAACTGTTAGTCTCCAAGAAGTGACTGAGGTGATGATGCTTCCTTCAAACACCTCAGCACAGAAAATGGAAATCAATACCCTTCTGTGAGCCTTAAAACTGGATAAAAACAAGTGAGTCAAAATCTATATTCATTCCAGATACGCTTTCTTTGCCTTCATGATCATGCAAACATATAGAAATAGGATCCTTAACAGAGAAAAATTCTCCTATTCAGCAGGGACCCAAGATAGAAGCAGTGTGGCTACCAATCCAGGTAGCAGTAATACACTGAAGAGGACATCAAAAGAAGAATTCTACCATAGTCCAGGGAAATGCCTTAGCAGATGTCAGTACCAAACAAGCAGCAATAAAAGATGCCTCATAGATGGTTTTAATACCCCTGACTCCAAAACTAAGTATAAGCCCTTTCCACTCAGAGATTTAAAAACAACTGGGCAACATAGACAAGATATAAAGCAAAATAGATAGCCGGTAGATTATAAAGAGGAAAAAAATCACACAATTTTGTTGCCCTGGGTTGATCTATGTAAAATTATTGAAGGAACCATGATTTGTGCCATTTAGGAACAGAAACACTGACTACATTGGACAGTCATGTGTTTTGGGGAAAAACCTCAAATGTACTATTCAAAAAGACACAAAAGCTTTTCTTCTTTTCCTCTACAACAATCCAGAAGGAAAAGTTTAGCCCCTACATTTATTTAATCCAGTAAAAGGTGAAGTACCTTCTCTGGAGAAGACTTGCAACTAGATATCAACCAGATGCAACCAGGCCAGAAATTCAAATATTTCTTAGTCTTTGCCGACACCTTCTTTGAGTGGATACAGACATACCCCATCCAGACTAAAGAGGCCCAAGTTCTTATGCTCTATTTAAAAAATCATTCTTAGGCTTAGACTTCCCAAGTCACTTCAGAGTGATAATGGATCTTTCTTTGTCTCTGAAGTGAATCAGGAGGCTTTGCTAACTTTGGGAATCACTTATTACCTTCACGTATCTTGGCATTCACAGTAATCAGAAATGATTGAAAGGACCAATCAACATATTAAACTACCTTGGCAAAATTATTTCAAGAAACCTCGGTCCTGGCTAAGACAATTACCTACTGTTTTACTAAAAATTAAAAATTTACCTAAAGCTTCTCTCCAACTGTCTTTACGAAATGTTCCATGGGAGGCCATTTCTGACTTCAGATCTAATCACTGACCCTAAAACACAGGAAGTTATTAAATACATAATCAAACTTAGGTCAGGAATAGAAGGCTTTACTAAAATATGGTAATAAAGTTTGTCTAGCACCAGGGCATACAAGTCATGTCCCTAAAACTTGACCTAGTGATTATGTTACTTTAAAGTTTGAAATAGGAGTCACCTTTAAATTAGCTCCTCCCTAAATGGAAGAGTCCCAGTCAGGTTTTTCTGAGGACACCCACAGCTGCCAAGTTGCAAGGATAGGTAGGAGATTAGGGTAGGATGAGCTGGCTGGGTAAGGGGGTGTGACCTGTCAGTCACTGAGATCCGGGGCACATGTGCAAAGCCCTCCACCTGGAATCAATCAGAAAGTGCTATGTTCAATTCTTCCCATGAGAACTCAAGCTGGGTTTTTGATAAGACACCCTAGATCTGATTTCAGCCTGAGGAGTGAGAAAAACAAAAGATTGCCATTAACCTTGTGGTCACTGTGTACTTTCACAGTGGTCCATTCTCACTCTCCAGAGTGTTCTTCCTTTCATACTTTAAATGCTCTGTACTCAATCTGCAGAGCATATTTCTTTTCCTACCTTTAAGGAATAAAATACCTTGCTACCTTTTCACTTGTCTTGACAAGTGAACAGTAAGAACCTAGAAAGAGTCTCTAGAGAGAGTACCCCAGACTGCAGTAAGAAGGACACTCATCACTGATTCACATATCAAACTTAAGTCTGATCCTTTTGTGACATTACAGATCAAGAAGTCAGGGAGACACAGAGCTGTGATCCACACTCTTGGGAACATTGCAAGACTTGTGAATATTATTCAAGAGCCAGCTGTGGAGTAGAAAAAAATACTTCTCTTTCAGTAAGTATTTAGAAGTTACTCACTATATCCTTAAATGCTAAGGTATGGCATGAATAAAATTGGGTCCTGACCCTAGCCCAGTGTCTACCAAGGGAGGCAAATACATAAATAAAAATTATCATAAAATTGATAACTGCTAAGGAAAAAAAAGAAAAGCTATGCAATGCCAGAGCCAAACTGAAGATACTAGAAAAGATCTAGGGAAAGAGGAAAAACAAGAAGAGGAGATGGTATGACACAAAATAAAAAGATGTAAAGGTAACAAGAGTATGGCATTTCCAAAATTTACAGATTCTTTGATGTAATTAGAAGGCAGGTTGGGGCAGGGGAAGAGCTACCTATCAGATGTAAATCTAGGAAGGCAGAGACCTCCATGGTCAGGAGTGCATCTGAAAGTGTTTTCATTTCAAGCAAGATTGACTTGGCCAGATGTTACATTCCTCTAAAAAAAAATTCCACTGTAAAGTCTATATGGAGAAATGTTTATTAGCTTTCGAAACTGGATACACAGAAATTATTTAAGGGGGAAAATAACAAGCTTCAAACAAAAAAGGAAAGAAGATGATACATGGGTGGTACTAACAAGTCAGAAGTAACAGTCGTACCAGTCGAATATAGGAACAAAGGATAGGACTGAATCTAAAGTAATTTCATAGTCTTGGCCTCAGGCAAAATAGTTATTGTGTTATTAACCCAATTTGAAATAAGAGGAATGAAAAAAACATAAAGATTCAGAAAATATTCAACTTTTTTCAAAGTTGGTAGAATTCAAATTTAAACAACGAGGCAGCACAATCTTGCATTAACTTAAATAAAGTAAATTTATAAAAATTGTATACTCATTGGTGTGAGATATTGGAGAAAAAAGCACTGCATCCTGATGAAATTATTCTGCAAAGAAACTTGGTAGCAAATACAAGGCCCATAAAAATTATCATATACTTTAACCCAGAAATCAAACTCTTTGGAATACAACACAAGAAAGTTATTCAAAAGAAATAAAAGAATCTTATTTGTATAAAGATGTTTATAGTTATGCTGTATATTCCAGGCAAAGGTTGGAAATAGCCTAAATGCCCAATAGCGAAGGAATGCTTAGGAAGAATAGTGCATTAATGCAAAAGAATACTGTATTTTATTACTATTAAGAATGACAAATATGAGAACTATGTAGAAGTAAGGAAAGGATCATATGAAGCAATGAGTAAAATATGCAGAACCCAAAATAATGCATATACAATAATCACAACTATGTAAAATTATATCTGTATAGCCAGAGGATTGGAAAAGACTAATAGCAATAGTAATTTTAGAGTGCTTGACATTTTTCTATTGTTAGCTCAAGTTGCTGGGGATCTTTATATGTTTATAGTTATAATTCACCCTATATTCAGTATACATACAATAAGAAAGATAAATTTCCTCCTTTTCTGGCACCTAAAGGGGGGTAAATGTGCTCTGGTATCTTTTTTTTTTTTTTTCCTCTAGGAGATTTTCTTTACATTTTGAGTCTTATTTTGGATTTTAGATATCAAAGAAATAGAACCTACTCTTTGCCACCACAATACACCACTAACATGCTCATCTTTTTTCATCTTTGTTTCTTATTATGCCCAGGTTTCTTAATTTATTTATAACAATAGAGGCAGGGCTACTCCTAGTATTATAGACAGCTAAATTAGGTAGAAATATTCTAGGCAGTCAGACAGGAATAGGCCCTCAAGGGAGTCAGTTCAAAAGATGAGAACACATTACAATTGTGGCTGGAGGTGCATCTGTCGAAGGCCAGGCCCCAATGCAAACATGGAATGACCAGGCCTATATACCTGCCCAGGGGATAAGATAATTGGTATTATCTGTTCCAAAAGAGTACAGATAGACATTCAACCACCCTGGTGAGTAACTGAGACCCCATGATCCATCCCTTCCTAAAGAAAGTTTTTGCTCTTTCCATGTACACTTGATGTGACCTACTTCCCTACTGGATCAACATCACCTAAGTGGCTATACCCATAATCTTATGGGTTGATCACAGTTTTGACCCACATTGTACCCAACTCATGATTTTATTCAATAAAACTTCCTTTGAGAAGTGAGCTCATTGGCAACCTACTTTCCGGTCCCCTCCTGTCTCTCAGGAGCTATCTTAATATTTCTTTTTGCATTTTTAACTGCCATTGTTCCTCAGAATTCATTCTTTAATTTTTAAAAAATTTTATCAAAAAGAGTAAAACAAAATTTCATAACAGAATAATAAGAGAATAACAATAGTTAATACATTGAGCATTGTTATCTTTAAAGTAGTTACTCAGAGTGCATGACATGGTTATAAAAAATTCTCCAAATGGTATAAGCACAAAACTTTATTTTCAATGAACTAAGAAAAATTAGTAGTATAACTATCTTGCATTGTTTTCTCCTTTTCTGTGTCTTTTCGCTTTTCCACCATCCTACTTCCTTTTTTCCTTTTGAACAATTTCTTCCCATTTCACAATACCTAGTGCACATTTTGGACCTTATTTACTCTTTTAGTTTCTCACACCAGGGCAACAATATAATGTTTATATATGCAAGTCTGATTTATTTAACTTTTGAGCATTGTCTTAAGTTGCATCCATTTACCTATAAAAGTCTTGAGTTTATCATTCTTTATGGCTGAGTAGTATTCCATTGTATAAAAAGACCACTTTGATTGTATACATTCTTTGGTCAGTAGCCATTTTGGTTGTTTCCAAGATTTAGCTATTACAAATAGTGCTACTATAAACATGGATGCACATATATTGCTGACATGATGTTTCTAATTCTTCTGTCAATAGCTGGGTTGAATGGGACCTCTAATCCTAGCTTTCTGAGGAATTTCCATATTGATTTCCACAGTGGTTGCAATACTCTTCACACCCATTAACAGTGGAGAAGGGTTACTTTTCCCCCAGAGCCCCTTGAGCATTTGTTATTGGTTGATTTCTTGGTCTTGGCTATTCTTTCTGGAGTGAGTCAGTGTTGTTTTAATTTGCATCTCTTGAATGACCAATGATGTTGAATGTTTTTTTATGTATCTATTTGACATTTGTATTTCTTCATCTAAGAAGTGTATATTTATCGCAGATGCCCATTTTTGGGTTGGGTCTTTGAATTCTGGTTGCCTAGCCTGAGTTTTTTTTAGGTCTTTATATGCTCCCAATATAAATCCTTTGTCTGAAGAACAATTAGTTAAATATTTTTCCCACCCTATGGGTTGTCTTTTCAGTCTGTTATTGATTTATTTTGTTGTGCAAAAGCTTTTTAATAAGATTAGGTATTAGTTGTTGATTCTTTAAAGTATTTCCTTTGTGATCTGGGTTTTGTTCATGAACTCTCTGCCTATCCCTATGCCTTCAAGATTTCTACCTATTTTCTCTTCCAATAGATCTAGTGTTTCTAACTGAATATAGAGATATTTGATCTATTTTGATTTTAGTTTGTGCATGGTGATAGACATGTGTCTAGTTTTAGTCTTTGATATGTGGAAAGCCAGTTTTCCCAGCACAATTTATTAAACAGGTTGTCTTTCTTCCAGAACATGTTTGTTCTCTTTGTCAAAGATAAGGTGGCTCAGTGTGTGTGGAGTTGTGTCTGCATCTTATAATCTGTTCCTTAGGTCTGTTTTTTGTTGTTGTTGTTGTTGTTGTTGTTTTTTGTCAGTACAATGCTGATTTTATCACAGTGGTTTCCTAGTATAAGTTCAAGTCAGGAATTGTGATGCTTGCTTCCCAGAATTGCTTTTGCTATTCTAGGTCTCTTCTATTTCCAAATAAATTTTAGCAATGTTTTCTTTAGTTCTGTGAGGTATGTTAATGGTATTTTGATCAGGATTGCATTAAATCTGTATAACAGTTTTTGGAGTACGGCCATTTTCACTATGTTAGTTCTTTCTATGCATGAACAAGGATATCTTTCCACTTTCTGATATTCTCTTTGATTTCCTTTTCCAGAATACTGTAATTCTCAAGGTACTGATCTTTTAGTTTGTTAAACTGATTCTTAAGTATTTTTTTTTTTTGGATACTATTTTAAAGGGTGTGGTTTCCCTAATTTCTCTTTCATTGAATTTGCTGTTTGTGTATAGGGATGCCATTTATTTTTGAATGTTGACTTTGTATCCAGCTACACTACTGAATTTGGCTATTAAATCTGCAAGTGTTGAGGTTTGAGCGCCTCCAACCAGGACACAAGTAAGACAGCCTTCCGGGGGCCTGCATGACCTGCGTGGACCCCAGGAGGAGAAAGAAATGGGCTTCTTGGGAGCCTGCCCAGCCAGGCCTGAGCGCCTCCAACCAGGACACAAGTAAGACAGCCTTCTGGGGGCCTCCGCAACTGGCGTGGACCCCAGGAAGAGAACATGCGCCCCCCCATACACCCACCAGCTCGCGGGCTAAGAATCAAGGATAAAGCTCCTCCCCACCCCCACCCCCATAAAGCAACTTGCTTGTTTGGGGATCTGGCTACATTGATAGCAACTAAGGTACATAAAACAACCAAATGCTAGTATTGTTTTGTTCATTTTGTAGGCCTGGGGCTGGCAGCCTGAGCATCTCTTTGGAAGATGACAGTATGCAATGTAGCAAAAATGGGGGACTGTCTTCTGTCTTGTCTTTGAAGCCCAGTATTGTTCTTGTTTTGGTTTATTCTGATTAATTTTTTTTGGCCTTATTTTATATTCTGTTTTTATTGGTTTTATTGTGGTTGGGTTTTTTGTTTTTTGTTTTTTGTTTTTGTTGTTTTGTTTTGTTTTGATTTTGGTTTGATTTTACTATACCTGTTGGAAAGGTCAACTATTCTGAAAATAACAAGATATACTATAGTAGCTATTGTTTTCATAGCATCTTTCTTAGAAGTTCTGTACCAGTTCTGCTTTGTTTTGATTGACTTCATTCTGTTATGTTTTGTGATTTTACTATCTTTAAAATAAAAAAAAATCTGCAAGTGCTTGGAAAAGTTTTTGGGATCCTCTATGTAGAATATCATGTTCATTATTTAATTTGGGGGAACATGAACTCAGCATATCTGACATCTAGCAGGTTGGGAATTACTTTTATTTCCTCTATATCATTTGGAGGCCCCAGTGAGAAAAAGATCTGGGAAAGTTTTCAGAAGACCCTGATAAGTACATTGAAGCCTTTAAGGAACTTACTCAGACCTATGAACTAGACTGGAAAGATGTAATGTTACTCTTAAATCAAACATTGACTTCTAATGAGATACAAATAGCATTAAAAGCTGCTATTACATTTGGAGATGAATGTCATATTGTTAACTTTAAAAGTCTAAAAGACAGGCAGCCAGGGGAACAGATGATTCCTGTTGGAACCCAAGCAGTCCCTATACCAGATCCCTACTGGCCTACCAACCAGATGGGAGACTGGAATAGAAACATTTTCAGCCATGTATTCTTGAAGATCTAAGAAGGACAAGAATTAGACCCTTCTATTTATTTTAATCTGTCAACTGTTCATCAGGAGAAAGATGAGAACCCCTCTGCCCTTTTAGGTCATTTATAAGAGGCATTAATAAAACATACATCCCTTGTTCCTGATTCAGGAACATCCCTTGTTCCTTCCAATAGAAGGATAGATTATTCTTAAAGACAAGTTTACTACCAAGTTCAATTCAAATCGTAGAAAAAAAGCCATAAAGATAGCTTTTGCTCCATTTAATTCACTTCGTACTTTAGTGAGAACTGCCTCCTCAGTATTTTATAATTGAGACGAGGAGGAGCCCAAGAGGAGAAGGCAAAGTGATCAAGAGAAAGTGGCTGCCTTGGTTGCAGCCTTAAAAGGAATAGACTCTACATCTTATTCTCAGAACTCCAAGAAGAGCTCAATGATTAAATTTACCTGTTACTACAGTGAAAATTCAGGCCTCCTTAGGAAGGATTATGATAAATCCATCAAGAAAGAGGCCCCCTGAGCCATTCCCTAATTGCAAAGGTGAACTCTGGAAGTTGAACTGCCCTTTGAGATGCAGGTCCCAGGGGTCAGACACACCTTACCAGTTGGTCCAGCAAGACTGAAGAGTCCTCAGGCCTTATCCCCCTGACTGGACTGTCATTTCCATGGAGGAGCCCTGGGTAATCATGAGTATACAGGGAAAAGAAACCAGCCTATTGCTTGATACTAGTGCATGTCTCTGTTTCTTTTCAACCCTGGCCTACTTTTCAGTTATCGTACTTCAGTGCAAGGAGTCACTGGAGAGGAGGTAACTTGCTGTTTCTCTCAGCCCTAAGCTGTAACTGGGATGGCTTTCTCTTCTCCTACACCATTTTGATTATGACTGAAAGTCCAGTTCTCCTCCTGGGGAAAGATACCTTATCTTGCTTGAATACTATAATATACACGCACCGAGGTTAGGTACACTGCCTCCCTCCCATTGAGACAGAAATAAATCCTGAAGTATGGGCAACTAAAGGTAAAGTAGGAAGAACAAGAAAAGCTGCCCTAGTGAAAATACATCTCAAAGATCCTACTACTATTTTTCCTCAAAAGACAATATCCTCTGAGGCCTAAAGGTAAAAGAGCATTGTTGCCTATAATCAGCAATTTAAGGGAACACGGTTTACTTAAACCCTGTAACAGCTCTTGCGACACTCCAATCTTGGAGTGTTCAAAAACCCAGTGGAGAGTATAGGCTGATGCAGGACTTTAGATTTATAAATGAGGCAGTAGTGGCAATCCATTCAGTGATATCTAACCCATACACTCTCCTTTCTCTGTTCCTGGATGATGCCAGTTGATTTTCAGTATTAGATATAAAATATGCCTTCTTTAGTATTCCTTTAGACACAGATTCCCAGTTTCTTTTTGCCTTTGAAAATCCTCTTGACCAGGCCTCTCGACTAACTTGGACTATGTTTCCACAAGAATTCAGAGACAGTCCTCATCTTTTTTGGCAAGTGCCCAAATGACTTGGCAAGTTTTGAATTTTCCCAAGTCACAGTCCTGAAATATGTAGTGATATACTGTTACGCGTAACCTCAGAAGAGCCCTCTTGCCAAGGCACTCATACTCTGCTGAATTTTCTAGCAGAGGTTATATGGTCTGTAGGTGTAAGGCACAACTTGGAAGTCTTGAGGTAAAATACTTGGGCCTTATTATACCTAAGGGAACCTGAAACTTAGGGGAAGAGAGAATTAAGCCAATACCTTTCTTCCCCTAGCCCAATAGCTAAGGGAATCCCTAGGAATTACAGGCTTTTGTCCTCTTTGGATAGAAGGGTATGGTGAGATCACATGACCCCTCTGTCAGTTTATAAATGAAGCCCCAAAAGGCAGATATCTGTTTTTTAACCTGGGAACCTGATTCCTAAACTGTATTCCGGAAGTTTAAACAAGCACTTCTGAGTGTCCTGGCACTGAGCCTATCAACAGGACACTGTTTCAGTCTATATGACAGTAAAGTAGTCCTTCCTAGTGCTAGTCAATGGAAAATTATTAAGTCTTTACATCAAATCTTTCACGTGGGGAAAGACAAGACCCACCAGATGGTCTCAAAATTATTCACAGGAAAGAGACTTTCTCAGACAATGCAACAGATAGTTAAAACACATGACCTCTGCTAACAGAACAATCCTCTTAACTGGACCATAGTCCCTCTAGGTATACACAGACATGACAAATACCCTGGGGAAGATTGGCAGCTTGATTTTACTCATATGCCAAAGAGTAAAGGGCTCCAATACCTACTGGTCTTAGTAGACATTTTCACAAACTGAGTTGAGGCCTTTCCTTATAGTACCACCACCACCAACAACAACAAAAAATAATCCCCCAAAACACAAGGGAGTACTTGTGCAATTGTAAAAGCTGAATGTTGTGTGTACATTCCTGATTTTTCTGCTAATATCTTGAAGGTTGTTCAAGATACTAAACAACAGGTTAAACTCAGGTCAGATTCTGAAGTTCTCTGGACCTTCACCTTACCCTCTTTGTGGAAGATCATTACTGGCTCTTCCCTGGTGAAAATATTTGTCAGTTGTATTCATAATAGTCTTTTTGATCTTATGATTTGACCCATGCATACTTAAGTGCTTCTTTGGCCTTGTCTCCTCCAGACTGAAATCTATATTTCTACCCAAAATAAGAATACCCAATGTCTATCAAGGACCTTTAGATAGACCTGGAAAGTATATGACTGCCGATCACAACTATGACTCCCTTCAACCATAAATAGCCAGAACAGTCATTTTCCTTTACCCCCTAGCAGTGGTTAGGGGTACCTCTTCACAGGGCACAATATTACAGAGGTAAGTTAGGTAGAAATATTCTAAGTAGTCAGACGGGGCTAGGTCCTCAAGGGAGTCAATGCAGAAGATGAAAACACATTACAGGTGAGAAGATGCTATGAGAGAGAGGAGAAAAGTGAAGAGTGGAGGAAAAATCATGGGGACAGAGAGAGAGACAGAGGGAGGACAGGAGGGAGAGAGAGAGAAAAAGAGAGAAAGAGAGACAGAGAGAGAGACAGAGAGTGTGCTAAAATTAGATTTGAGATTGTATTTGCTTGCAGTGTAAATCTGTCTGACTTCCCAAACCTTCAATATGTCTGCTATATTCATAAGCTTAGATTGACTAAGTTGCTAACAACTAGAAAAGGGAAGAGTGACTAGGGTCATCAAGCCACAAAGGCCATTCAGAAAACAAAAGTTTCCCTTTCCTTGTGTATCTCTATGCTTGTTTGGCATTTTTCTAATTTCCCTTGGTCTATGTACTTCACTAAAAGCATCTAACTCATTTTGAATTTGTAAGAATAACAATTTATATACTGGACTATGACACATAAAATGTGAGCCTTGGTGCAAAGAGTACTGTATTCCAGAGAAATCCTGAATTTCCTAACCTCATTGTTCCTACCTTTCATCCTCCAGTTACATCTTCACTTTGGAACTAGAATTGAACATTTATCTATCTTTAGCTGTTCTCACAATATCATGCTTCCCTGTGACTGTAACTCTACTACTTTACTGGCAACAAATTCATGCTAAGGCATTTATTTCTTCTGGCCTTGTATAACTCGTCTCCTAGCCTGCATGGTTGTGTCAGTTATCTACTTTGAGGCTGGTACACCACCAGAATTAAGGCAGAAAACATTAAAATAGAGCTTTATCTGTGATGACAATGCTTAAAAATGATTGTCAGATTTGGTCAAAATTAAAGTTGTTAGCAGCTTCCCAGGATACCTGATAATAAATCTATCAATTAGGTTATGGTTTACTATACTAATACATGTTGTTTTTCTTAACTTTTAAATACAGGTTTGCTGGCCAGATTTCATCTAGCTTTAGTTTCTGTAAGAGGTTTACTGAAATAGAGTAATTATTTACATTTTTTAAAATGTGCAATGATTCTATGAGATGCTATAGTATTTTTTCACATTTGAAGTCTTATTAACTTAAAAAAATCTTGCTTCTTCTTGTTTTATGATTTCTTGATATTTATAAATCTCTCCACTAAAGGCAGATAACCAAGGGCAAATAAGTTGGTGCAGCATACTGCTTTAGAACTTATGAAATTTCATAGTTCATAAGCAGAGTTAATGAAGCTAGAGAATGTCTATACTCATTTTTCCAAGTCACCAAGCAATCCCATTATTGCTATCTTCTTGTGAGAATGTATGGTTTTAAGAAGCCTTTAAAACCAGTTACAGTCTTCACAGCTCTAGCATCAGTTTATATCCTGGGCATTTTATTTGCTATCTAGGTATTCACTGCTAGAGGCAAATATTTTAGTGTATGTGTCTGCAGTTTTTCCTTGTCAGAGTAGGAAGTCTGGGTCTTTGGAAATGCTGTAATATTAGATCTGGTTTTTCAAACACTGCATACTTCTAATTTATCCTAGAGATTGTAACACACCACCATCGTTCCACCATACCCTCTTGACTATGCAAAGTCTCAAGAGATAGGAAGCTCTTCCACAGTTTGATGAAGATTTTCTGATTCAGAGTGAGGCTACCCATTATGCAAAAAGCCCTTCTATTATCATTATCATTATCATTATTATTATATTTTTTGGTACCAGGGATCAAACTCACAGCCTCACGCTTGCCAGGCAGGTGCTTATGTCACTGAGCTAAATCCCAGGCCCACTTTATTCTTAATATTGAAAATATCCACTAAGAAGACAAATACCTTGGTTCATTACATTTAATGAAAATGTCATAAGAACAGCTAAGTAATTTGACCTACCCATCTAAGAGAGCAATGACGTTCTTCCTGGGCCGCCCAATATTAGGGCCATATAAGCTGGCTCTGGAATAAATCCGGATGGGTTGTAACAAGCTTTTGAGCTGGATGTAATCCTTTCCCAACTGGCTGCCATTTACTGCCCGGCCATGCATGGTCCGATAGTTGTTTGGTTCTAGATTAAAAACAGACATGTAAGTTAGAATTAAGAAGAGTGAGACTCTGCCAACTCTTTCCTGTCCACAGATCTTGATCTTTTTCTCAACAGTGTGAATAAAATTACCAAAAAGAAGGTGTGAGTTATATTAAAGAACTATGCCAACAAACGAGTTAACTAAGCAATGCCATCTCTCAAGCCAATTGGTACAAAAGATCACCTAATCCACAAAGAGACCATATTCATTTTCAGAAGATACTTCATAATGAATGGTGTACTAGATTGAATAGTGTCCTTCAAAGTTTATGTCTGCCCAAAACCCAGAATGTGACCATATTAGATAATAGTGTTCTTGAAGATAATATCAGGTCATACTGGATTAGAGTAGACCCCCAATTCATGACTGTCATGAAGTCCAGATACCAAAAGAAAGAAAAAATGCTGTGTTATGATAAATACAAACATTGGAGAGATGCTTTTATTCTAAGGACTTTGGCCTCAGAAGCAAGGACATAGGTATGGAAGAGATTCTCCCTCAGAGCTTCTAAAGGGACTACTGCTACTGCTGTTATATATTCAGATTTCTGGTCTCCGGGATGAATACATTTTTATTATGAGCCACCAAGTTTATGGCAATTCACTATACCAAGTTCTAGGAAACCAATACAAATGATAAGAAGGGAAATCTTCATAAGGTTGGTAATTTTACCAAAAAACCTCAGAGTTCATTAATCGTGAAATAATTGACCAAAATAAATTTGACCAAAACTCTCTTACACAGTGTTGTGGCTTGTGTCTCAATGTCCCCCCAAAGCCTCATGCTGTCATAGGTAGGGCATTTTGGAGGTGGCTGTATCTAGGGTGTGTGCTGGTGGGATCAAGGATGTAATGCTGGGATTAATTAATGGTGCTATGCTAGGATCAAGGGTGTGAGTGATAAAATATGAGACAGAATGAGGGTTACTTGTTGCTTGTTCCTTGTCACTTGCTATTCTGCTGCTTTGCTACTGTCTGCTTGCCTGTTCTGTAATGACCCTCTGCCATCCCACCTTACCTTGGAGTCAGGCAATTATGAACTAAAACTTCTACAAACCATATTAGCTATCATAAAACTTTCCTCTTTTAACTTTGGGTGTCAGGCATTTTGTCTCAGCAACAAGAAAAGTAAGTAAGACACTCAGTGTCAGTTCAAAAAAGGCATGAAAAGACCTAAAACCCAGCAGTTTTATCCAGGCATGGTGGTTCACACCTGTAATCCTAGCACTCAGGGAGACTGAGGCAAGAGGAGTTCAAGTTTGAGCCCAGCCTGGACAACCTAGCAACTTAGGGAGACTGTGTCTCATAAAGAGGGGAAGGGCAGGAATGTAATTCAATATGAAGGGCTTGATTTCAATCAATCGTTCTATTGTTTTTTATTTCATTTTAAACAGAAGAAAAGTAAGAAATTAAAGTAAAACCATTTCACAACAAGACAATGTGAGAGTAACAATAATCAGCATATTGCATACTGTTATATTCACAGCAGTTGTTTAGGGTATGAGATGTAGATATGAAACATTGTCCAGAAAATTATTAGCACAAAATTTTCACCTCAATGAATTAAGAGAAACCAGCTATATGACTATCTTGTTTTTTGTGATGATTGCTGTATTATTTCCAAATAAACATTTCTCATTAAAAATGAAATCTGAAGATGACCCTGTGAAAACTACTTTTCACTCAAAATTCTTTTTCTTTAACTAACTTAACTAATTTTTTATATACATAGATTTTCTTTCAGTTCATCACACAAGTGCAATAATGTGATAGTTACCTATGTGTGACTTATTTAGTTCACTGAGAAGTATATTTTCAATGCTCATCCATTTAAGAGGGAAAATGTCTAGTTTATTGGTCTTTATACCTGAGTAGTATTCCATTATACAGAAATACCACATCTTTTTTGTCCAGCCTTCAGTCAAGAGGCATTTAGATTGTTTCCAAGATCTAGCTATTATGAACTGGGCAGCTATAAACATAGGTGCACATATATCGCTGTGGTAGGATGTTTTTAATTCATTTGGGAAGATACCCAGAAGGGGAATAGCTGGGTCAAATGGGACCTCCAATCCTAGCTTTTTGAGGAATCTCCACACTGACTTCCACAGTGATTGCACCTCAATCAATCCTTAAAACCATGAACAAGCAAATGAACAAACAATCCCAGATGTTTTACTGCAGGAAATGGCTAACTAGATTTGAAATACAACACATGCCTAGGAAGGTCAACATCTCAGCTTGATCCTGTAAAAATGGTAGGGACAAAACACAGATTAGGAGACTTATAAGAATTCAGAGGGAAAGTTGGGGAATTGACCAGCCACAGTGAGCCTTAATAATCTAAAATATACCCCTTTAATTGAAAAAGTTGTTCATACTCAAGAGAGTCTGGAGAAGGTGCTAGCTATCTACTCATTAACACAAAAATGTGAAACATAGGACTCATGTATAGTATGTTAGAAGGTAAAATCTAATCAGACCTGTAAACTGCCTAAATGATGAATATGTCCCTCAACCCACCTACAGATCTGCTAGCAACATATGGAAGCCTTATTAGCGCAAAGTAATTAAGCACAACCTCTCATCAATCTTTGTTCACTATTAAGCTATATTGACTCATAGGTCACTTCTAGGAGGCTCAAACCTAAAAATGTTTTTAAATAACTAAAACATTTTAAAAAATTTTAGTGATACCAGTAGCTACATGATGTGACAGAGACAGACTCTACAGAATTAGTTCAGGTAAATTTCTAAACAAATAAATAAGCAAAAAAAAAAAAAAATAGCCTGTGGGGTAGAGAATTAAGACTACAGAATTTCTACAACATAGTATATAAAATATATTATTTTAACAATAAGAATGCAATTATGTGATGTGCAAAGAAATAAGAAAGCGTAACTCATATACAGAGATGAAAAAGAAGTCAATAGAAACTATTATAAGACCTGACTCTTCCACATGGCAGACAGATATCAAAACTATTTTTAAAATGTTCAGAGAAATAAAAGTATTAAAGAATTAAAGTATAATATTACTGGTTAATTAAATAAAAATATAAATAAATAAACTGTAAAAAATGGAAACTCTAAAACCAAAATGATTTATCAATACAGAACTGAGATGAATAGTGGTGTTTTTATCAAAAACTGTGAAAGCCAGAAGATAAAGCAATAACATTTAAAATGCTGAAAGAAAATAAAAACATTTAAACAAACAAAAAACTTTGTTAACCAAGAATTCTCTATGTAGTAACATATCCATCAAAACTGAGATCAAAATTTACACATTCCAAGAAACACAAAGAAGAGAAATTTCACTGTAAATTTCTGTAAGAAACCAGAAGTCTGATACAGTGGCACTTGCTAATAATCCCAGTAGTGAGGGAAGCTGATGCAGGAAGATCACAAGTTTGAGGCAAGTGTAGGCAACCTTATTTTAGGACCCTGTCTCAAAAAAAAAAAAAAAAGTCTGGCAATATAGCTTAGTAGTAGAGTACACAGGAAAACACACACATGAAAGAAAGAAAGAAAGAAAGAAAGAAAGAAAGAAAGAAAGAAAGAAAAGAAAGACCAAGAAAGAAGAAAATAGTCTTTCAGACTTACATATATTATGGCAACTCAAAACTACAGATATAGAAAACATAAAATAGGCAATTACATAGGCAAATATAAAAGACAATTGAAAATATTCAATAATCTCTTCCTCTCAAGTTATTTTACACAACTAAAAATATGCAACTATTGTTGGGTTTAATACATATAAAGATGCAACATTTACAATAATTATGGCACCAAGGATGGGGTAAATGGGAAAATTATGGAGCAGTTTCTATATTAAGGTTGGTTTAATTATTACTCTGAAGTACATTGTGATGAATTTAGAGATGTATTGTATGTAATAAGAAAGTACTAAAAAGTGACAAAAGATGAAATTGGTAGACAACAGTATATAATATTTCAGTATTGGAGAGACAGAGGAATAAATAAGACATGAATGGAAAGGAGCTATAAACTATTATATTAAATGTAAAGTGTTTAAATAGTGCAATTACTAGAAATCATCAAACTGAATAAAACGTATTTAAGTAAACTAACACATTTTACATTCAAAGATACAAACACATTGAAAGTAAAAGGATAAAAGAAGATATACCATGCAAGGGGTAGCCATAGAGCTTTTAATAACATTAACAGCAGACAAAATAGACTTCCAGACAAAAACGTTATTCGGACATGTGGGACATTTTCCAATGATAAAAGCATATTTCATAAGGACCTCAATTATCAAGAAGATAGAAAAATTATATAAACATATACTTAACTAATACTACCACCAAAATGCATGAACTGAACTTGACAAAAGTGAAGGAAGCAATAGAAAATTCAACAGCAATAATGTACATTAATACCATTTTCTCAATAATGGATAAAACTGGACAGATGAACAGCAAGGAGATAGCAAACTTGAGTAACACTATCAGCTAACTTGACCTGATTAATTTATAAAACACTTTACCCAACAACAACAGGATACATGTACTTTTCTACTGCACACAGAATATCCTCCAGCATAGAATATATATTATTTTATTTTTATTTTTATTTTTTTGTACCAGGGATTGAACTCACAACCTCACACCTGCCAGGCAGGCATTTACACCACTGAGTTAAATTCCTAGCCCTGCACAGAAAATATGCTAAGCCAAAAAACATACTCATAAGTTTTAAAGGATTAAAATCAGACACTATGTTTACCCTTACCACAATTCTGAATTAAGCTAGAATTCAGAATTAGACTAGCAACATTTCAGAAATCCCCAAATACTTAGAAACTAATCTGTGGGTCAAAAAGGAAATCACAAAGAAACCAGAAAATGTTTATGAGGGGTAAAATAAAAATATAATGTAAAAGAACATATGGAATATAGTATAAGCAATAGTTTAGGGAATTTGTATAGCTTTAGACTCCAATATTGAAGAAAGATCTACAATCAGTGACCTAAGAGTCTATCTTAAGAAATAAAAAAGAAAAATCAAAGCCACAGCAAGTATGAATGAAATTTATTTATCTATTTATTTTATTTTTTTGTCAGTACTGGGGATCGAACTCACAACCCTGCGCCTGCCAAGTAGGTGCTTAAGCCACTGAGCCAAACTCCCAGCACTTGAATGAAATTTAAAAAGTATAAATCAATAGCATTCAAAAATACAAAAATATCAGTGAAAGCAGAAGTTGAGTCTTTGAAAAGATCAATATAATTGATACAATTTTAGGAGATTATCACAAACTTCAAAATTAGGACCGAATGGAAGAACACCACAAAGAGTGTCATATTAATTCAATTGATAAAGGACCATTATAAACAACTTACAATAATTCAGACAACTTACATAAAATGAAAAATTTGCAAGAGAGACACAAATTGTAAGAATTGACTCATAAAAGAAATTGAAAGACAAAGTGAATCTTTAACAAGAAAAGAAAGCCCAAACCCAGATGAATTAATTGGTGAATGCTATCAAATATATTAAAGAAGAAAAACTAGTCTTTCACAATTATTTTTTCCAGAAAATGGAAGATGTACATTGTTCAACTGAATTTGAGGCCAGTTTTTCCTAATATCAAAGCCAAAGTCATGAGGAAAGCACAGATGAATATCCCATATGAATATATACACTAAAAGCTACAACAAAATATTTACAAAAAAAGTCCAGCAATGTATAAAAACATATATGAAGACCATACACAGTGATGAAGTAGGATTTATGCCAGGAATGTAACAGTGATTTAGTATCAAGGTCTAGTTAATGTAAAATATCATATTAAAACAATAAAAGACCAAAACCACATTATTATCTCAATGGGTGCAAAAAAAATTTGACAAAAGTCAATCCCATTCCTAAAAAATACTCTCTGCGAACTATGAATAAAAGAGAACGTCTCAATCCAATGAGTGATATCCAAGAAAAACTTT
>RJWM01035137.1:0-19170 GCA_004363535.1 Dasyprocta punctata | reverse complement strand
TTGTCTGCTGTCCTTTTTCTATCCTCCACAGTGCTGCCAGAATTACCTTTAGAAACCTAGCCCTGGTGTCACATTCACTCAGTGTCCAGTTACACACTTAACAGTACGTTAAGTACAGGAGGTGCTCAATAAATATCCTCTGAATGAATGAATGAATGAATGAGTGAGCACCTGCTGACAGGCTGAGTCCTTATCTGGGACCCAGAAATAAATCTCCTTGACTTGCTTCCCGTGCACCCTCAGACCCTTTGAGCCCATGGGCATGGCATTATATTTGGTGTAATGAAAGATATTCTCTCATGCATGATGAAATCCACAATGCCAAGAGTGTAACCTGAGTATATTACAAATATGTTTCGAGTTTAAATGTCACAGATAAAGAGATTGCAACCAAGTTAGTAGAGATGTGGTTTTGAGTTTGTTTACAATGGCAAAGAATATCTTCCTTTAGGGGAGAAGATTTCAAAGAACATTTCATAAATAAATTTATATGCTATTTAATATATAATCATAGGCAAAAGCAAAGCTATAACTAGGAGCAGCAAACTTTTGGGGATTAAAATTTCATACAGATATTATTTTTGGTTATTGGTGTCAGATGTCATAGTTTTGACTTTTAGACAGAAACAGACAGTCAGCCCTCCAGGTTAGGCTGACACAAACTCCCCCTAGAGTCCGGCAGGCCAAACCTCCCGCACCAAGCCTCATCTATCCATGAACAGAATACTTGACAGCTGCACACTTCTACAGCCCAGAACACTCCCCAGAGAAAACTTCCTCAGTTCTGTAGCAAGCACAAAAGAGCCTAACAAACCTTAATGTGACATCTATATCAGCCTGGAATCCTTGAGTTCCCTAGACTTCTTTTAGTCTTGAAACCAAGCCATGCCAAGTTCAACCTGAAGCACCCAGCCCAGAGCTCCCCAGAGCTGTCCAGACACATGGCTCCAGGCCTGGCCAACACAATGCTGAGTCCCCCGTCTGCCCCGGAAGATGGCTGAGTTCTAACTCAGCAAGAAATGACCAAAGGAAGCCATGATCTCTGGCTTTAGTGGCTGTGGTACTGGAATGAATTTCCTCTTAACAACAGCTATACCAGAGACCAGAAAAAGAACTGGAATACAACAGGAGAGCCCTGGGATAAGGGAAATCAAAATAGGATGTTCAGGTATAAGAACGTTTCTGTAACGCTCCTAAGTTAAGGGATCGCATCAGTAGTCTCAGCTGGAGGGAGAGAGATTCAGAAAAGAGAAGTAAGCTGATCTGAGCTCCACAGTAAGTAATATATACATCATATAAAAATTAATTGAAAAAAATTAATTGACTCACACTAGTGGTAAATATTTATGGGGCACAATGTGACATTTTAATAGATGTACACAACAGGCAACAATCGAGTTAGAATAACTAGTATATCACCATCGCCTCAAACACGTAATTATCCATTTTATTCTTTCTATACAGTTATTCAAGTTCAAACACTAGATGCTTTTCAAGGATTTGTTCTTTACTTTCTGGAATAATTTCTATTTAAAATTGGTAGATGGGACGGAGCAAGGTACAGTCTGTAGCAGAGTAGGGGTGAGTGATCTTTGGTGGGCCAGGCAGGATGTCAGGTATGAGTATTGGGGCGCACGGGACTCAGTATGCAGTGGGGCAGTGGAACACGGCAGCCTAAGGACAGCTTCCACGTAGGAGGGGGTTATGTTTTGCCTTACTTAAAAATATAGAATGTTCATTTTAGTATAATAAAGCCAGTACAAAATAAATCTTAACATAAACACAATAATACAAACATAATCATAATATTCATTCACATTTTTTTCAGTGTTAGTGTCTTAACTTTTCTCTATCATCACTTTGCTAGGCTGACTGCAAAGATGGTGACAACTGGAGAAGCAGCACTGAGCACAAAGTCTGGCACAGGGCAGGCAGTAATTACTACTGTCAGAAAATGCCAGAAGGCCATGTACCTACCACTCACACAGACACAATTTCAACATTTTTGAGGCATAAGAGACCTGTTTATTGTCATGTGTGTGATAGATAGACTTTAAGGGGAAAAAGTTCTTCTCTCTGAGGATTCTAGAAGACTATGAAGTTTCTAGAAGGTGATTCTAGAAAGACAGTGTGCACGTGTAAGCTTTGGGAAGTGCTACGTCGGGGTATGGTTTGTCCACAAAAGTTCATGCTGAGGTGGCAGAGCTTTCAAGAAGTGCAGCCTACTGGTGGCGGTTAGGTCTTGGTGGAACCACTCTTGGAAGAGATTCATGCTGATCTCATATTGTGAATCAGTTCTTATGGAAGTGAGTTATTATAATGTGAGGCCACCCACAAGCTTGGTCCCTTCTGCACTTGGATATTTTTCCTTTCTCCTCTTCATCATGTCGCGACCTAGACAGTGGGCGAGCAGTCACCAGAGCTGAATAGATGGACCTGCCAAATCTTAAGACATTCAGCCTGCAAAACTTCTTTTACTTACAAAGTACCCAGCATCAGTTATTCCATTATAGCAATGAAAAACAGGTGAATATGGGCAAGGAGGAATGTATCTGAAGTACTTTATGTGCAGAAATAAATTTGGATTCACACTTAGCTCTACTATATTCATATAAATATTCATTTATTATTCATTCTACTATATTCATATAAATATTCATTTATCAAGGAAATGTATTTTATATTCAGAGGAAAACATAAAATAGATAACATGAGAAAAGGTAACATACATTCTTCAAGATAAGGGAGCCTTGAAGACAAATGAAAGCCCCAGTAACAGACTGCTAAATGCTTATGTGATATCCTTCACGCTTGAGCTTGCTGCAAATGTTTTGAGATTTTATTGATGGAAGAGGAATCCTGTAGCACGCTGTCATTTTGAGAATGACACTGTGTCTTTTTCAATCACTTGTTTACATCAGTTATTCTATATAGGACGGATATTTCATTGCCTTTATCAGAAGTAGAAGAAAAGCAAATCAGTAAAGGAGAAGGGTTAGAAACCCAGACACCAAAGACTTTTGTGGCTCTCTACATAACATTAAGAATTTTCTTTGAGTTGATGTGCCACAACACAAGGCCGGGCAGCTAAACATTTCTCTATCTTACGAGATGGTTTAGAGACATTAAATCCAGTGGACAATTGACTGGATACAATGTAAGAATCAATTAAGGTAAAATAGCATAATGTTTATCTTTGGCATCAACGTGGCAAATATTTGGAAACAATGCCTTTTGATTTCCCTTAGCCACTGACATTACTCAAAGAAGAAAAGGCATATGCTACTTCAAATGTGTAGTGGGAGAGAAAGTCATTCAGTTATTTGAGTGATTATGACTTTAATGTCTTCAGAGTACATATTTGCACCTCAATTTTTTAACACTTGAGGAAAATCTGGCCAAAGGACAAATTATACAGATTGTCTTCAAAATTGGATAACTGATACAGGATAAACTTATGACCAGTAGTGTGTAAATTACATTTTGAAACAATATGTGTAATAATGTTTTTAGGTGAAGGACCTATAAATATAAAGGAATATAATTCAATGGTTAATCAGAAAAGAAGTTGATCAAAAATAGACTTATTTTACGAATTGTCTGGAAATAGAGGGGAAACAAGATATTGGTTATATTTGCAGTACATTTATTTATTTAGATTAACAATTGGATACACTGCTTTACATTAAGAAGTCCATCACTTGAAAAAAAGATAGCTGGAGACTGAAGGAAACACAGGAAGCATAATATTTTAAGATACACCTAAGGTACTATTTCCCAGACCTATGCAAACACTGTTTACAGCACAGAAACACACATAAAAAAATAAAAACAAAAATGCCAGTCAGACAGTCCCTGAGCCTGTACTTCTTGAGACCCTCCAACTACAGCTATGTAAGAGGATCAGAGGGGAATCCAAATGCTGCCTTGCAGAGCTCTCCCTGGGTATGGGGCACTGAACTGTCAGCATGGTTACATGCGTCTGAAGTATGTTAGTCAGGGCTGTAGATCATGGATTGAAACTTCTAAAACAGTGAGCCAAATAAGCCTTTTATCTTTCTAAATTGATGGCCTCAGGTTCTTTGTTAGAGTGGCAGAAAGCTGACTCATAACTCAGTTTTCCACATTTCTTTCAGAGATAACTTTTCCTTGAGAAATAAAGGAAAAGAGTTAGGAGGAGATGAAAAACGCATTCTATAAGACTGTTGCTTGTTATCATTTCCAAAAATAGAAACAATGTCATTGGACATACAAAAAAATCTAGACTGCCAGAAAAAAAATTTAGTCTTAGTCAGATAAAACAAAAAAACAACAACAAAAAAACTCTTGAGTTTCCTTTTCAACACATTAGAAGACCAGACAGCTCTGGCCTAGATAAAGCATTTTAAGGAACAGATTTAGGAGCACAACAAAAGCTCTGGTATTCTAAGCAGCTATAAAGAGTCTATAGATAGAACTATTAAGACATATGAAAATGGCAACCACTGTTGGCACAACTCTCTCTCTCTCTCTCTCTCTCTATATATATATATATATATATATATATATATATATATATATATATAATTTTTTTTCCAGTTTTAGTAAGCATCTTTCTAGACTAGAGGGCTGTAGTGGTAGTATAAAGTACAATATCATGATCTCTAAAACCATAGTTCTACTGAAGCTCCCGATCAGAGAATCAGGTAATTGATCCTGAAGTGTTAACACTGTGCTTGGAACTATTTCATGTGCATTTCAAAAAGTGGAGGAATTTGTGCCAGTGTATTCTGGGAACCCTGCTTTTACAACTACGTACTTATGGGACTCCTGTTAAATAAAAGCCTGTGTTACTAACAGTGAGGCTTTAAACTTCTCGCCTGAGCCACCAGGAAATTGGGTGGTATGGTTATCACCGCAGCCTAACCACATCCAAAACAGCGGAATCATTTGTGATTCCCATAGCGTCTGACGCCTCGTCCTTGTAGGTATTTGCATATCTGCTTCCCAACTAGATGAGCAGACCCCTCAACATTAATATACCCTGTTAATTTCTCAATCTCAATCTCTATTATTTTTTAATGAATGGACAACAATAATACTAGAGGACTATAAATACTTCATTTTGGTAACTTCATACTTTTGAATTAAGAAAGCATCAGAAAATGTGCCAATCCCCTGACAGCACCTCCCTTCTGATAAAAGCATAAGATTAAGGATTGTCCAGACAGTCTCTGTGGTCTCAGTTTTAGTTCAGAAAAAAAAATACTGAAATATAAAATATTTAACTTTTTCTGCTTTGCTCACATTGAAATCCTCAAGGAGTACTCAATACAATGTCTGGCCTATAATAGTTGCTCAATAAAAATTTGTTGAGTAAATGATTACAGTAATGGTTATCTCTTTTCTAAACACACAGAAAAGTGAAAACAGTTGAATTCAGAACTAGGAGCTACAGCTGCTATAGCCAAGCCCAGGGATGGCTGTGACACATATCAGCTAATATCACAAAACACCAGCATGCCATAAAAGCATGTCAAAATGTAGATGCACAAGTCAAACCATTTCTTTTAGGAGCCAACAGATCTCATTAAACCCTGTGTACTAACTACCACACAACACAGCAACTAACACTTGCATTGAGGGTTCTGGTTTGAAAGAAATCATTTCTGAAAGCCAAACTATGTCTGGAATATTACAGCAAGGAGAGAAGAATATGGTGCACTACACCATATTCTTCGCCCAGTTATTGTTTAAAATACTGGTTTTCAATGCATCCTGCAGACTACATCTGCTGACTGGTGCCTGCCCCCACACGCTTCTTGGTCCTTACTCATGGTGCAGGGGAGGGGTCTTCTACTCCCCTGCACTGCCACCCTTGTGGCTCCAGCCAATGGAAGGTCCTATCAGAAGGAAGGAGGAGAGAAGAGAGAGGCTGGGGTACTGCTGTCGGTTTCCCTTCTTGCCCACACTGTGGCAGCGGGGTTTCCTTACGAGATCTGCAGTCTCCCTTCCAATCTCCAGTCTCAACTCAGAGCTGATTGATGTAAGGGACTTAACAGAAACCGCCATTACCTTTCCCTTGCAGGAAAGGAGCTTACTGTTGGCCAATACACACATCAACACCTGTGGTTAATGCCCCTAAACTGCCTGCATCTCTGCAAATAGGTCTCAGTTAAATTCTTATTGAAAATCTGAGCTGATTAAGCCTTCTGAGTAGAGTAGGTTCTGCTAGTTTGGATGAGACTTAGAACCAACACAGCAGGAAAAAATCAATTATCAAACCAAACCATCTCTTATTTTCACCTCCCAGACTATGCTATACTAGAAGGCCCAAGGGAGTTGTAAAGAAACAAAAAACAAAGACAGTATGTGCTCCACAGTGGCAAATATTCCCTCATCTTCATGTTCTCCATGTAGTGGACACATTCAGATCTGTCAGGGGCTTCCCTACATTAGTGAAGCCTTTTCAGTCTTTCTAAATGACTGAAAAATAATTGGCAATGCTTCTGTCAAGTACTCTGAAACATTTGCATAGAAAGAAACACATACAAAGGCATGTACAGAAATAAAGTTTTTTAACAGAAAAAAAGTAATGGGTCTGGCTCCATTAATTGGCAAGCAGATTACAGAGAATGTTGGATTTAGTAAGAGGTGACAACAGACTTCATCGGGGGCATTGGATGACCTTCCATCATAGGGGAACAGGAACCTGTCACCTGAGCCATGGTTCTTGGCTACCCAAGGTGCAGCTAAGGGAAGCAGAGTAAATGATGGAAAGATGGTTGTTTTCTGATTTCAACCTTCCTAGATGAGAAATTTTTCAAAGTCACTAGCGATGAAGAATGCCTTATTAAATCTTCATGCTGGGGCTGGGTGTGGTGGCGCACGCCTTTAATCCCAGCACTCGGGAGGCTGAGGTAGGCGGAGCGTTGTGAGTTCGAGGCTGCCTTGGGCTACAACGCGAGCTCAAGGCCGGCCTGAGCTACATAGTGCGACCCTGCCTCAAAAAAAAAAAAAAAAAAAAAAAAAAAATCTTCATGCTGCTTTGGTTTCAAATTCAAGGTTGTGAAGTTTATCCTTACCTCCCAGAGATAATGCTTTTAGATTTTCAGTTTTGGGAAAATGATTTAACTGGTCAGTCCTCAAAGGGGTGTTACTGCAAATCTCAACATTTCTGCTAAAACACTTGCTTCTGCTATTCTGAAAACTCAGACGCTTCCACTTGAACGGCAGTAGGTTGACTCCAGTCTGTTCTACATGGAGTAGAGAATGCTTTCTCTGCACCAGAGCATCCAGGTGTCACTTAGCAGGTATTCCACAGGTTCTTCCAACGACTCTTTAGCCTAAGGGCTTTCTAAAGTCAAAACTTCTTCCAAAATCCTCTCGGAGAATGATTCACAAAGCATATGGAGACAAGAACCTGAGCTAATAATTTTACTCTGAATGTAGATTTGGTTTCTTGTATGATTTTAAAATGTGATGTTTGTCTACCCTAGCAGACTCTGTTCTCTCAGCTCCCTGGAAAAATAGGTGGAGTCTTGAAGAATTATATCACTGATACCTTTAAATTCTACTACTTTTGTTTCTGCTGAATAAATGTGTTGCCTACATATGACATTCTCTTAATGCTGCTCCTTGGACTCAATTTTTCTGCTGTTTAGGCAAGAATTACAAAGCCACATGCTGGCAGGAAGAACACTATTCTGTCATTGTTCATTATTAAATGACTTTTCTCACAGAAAAGTGGCAACATGGTTGAGGAGATAAATTACCAAAAAAGAAGATAAGCTGAATATATTATCCATATCAGAGAAGTTCGTTGATTCTATTTTCCACATTGCAATGCTTATAATTAAAGCACCCTCTACCCCATCAGCTTCTCATCTGTGAGAGGGAGTATTAATCTTAGAAAGTAAAAGAAAGCAAACCATCCTGGAAACAATGCCAGCAGCCTAGAATTTTAAGAGAGCTGTCTGGTACAAAAGCAGAACAAGTATTCAAAGAAAATGGGGAAGAGGGTGTGTGTATGATGGGGGGCGGGGAGGGAGAATATCAATATATCAATTGTGGACACTTCTTTTAAGGAAGCAAAATCTTCCACAGAGTTGCGTTAATACTGAAATTCACTCCACTTTGTGTCAATTGTCTTGTTTTAAATACCATTTCCTTTCAGTATCTCACCTATCCTACAATGCCTTCTCCTACATCTCCTACATGCATGCTAGTGAATATCTAATGGCAAATATCATCTCTTCAGAGTTGGGAAATGATAATATTCTGGGAAAAATCACAAACGCGATTTTCACATAATATCTAGTTCTTATTGAGCAAGGGTAAATAAAACAATGACTTTACAATTAAGTGCATATCATATTTAAGGAAAGCATTTTAACAGAACTAAAAGGACAGCTAGACATTTTAAATTAACAGGTTACAGTAGACCTAGAGACGTTGCAACTTTAATTTAGATTGTATTCTGTTTTTGGTCTATGTCAATAAGCATGGTTACTGGTTTTATCTTTCTGTGTATGGCTAGTATCAATGTTTGTCATAGAGGAACCTTTATTTTTCATGGATAAGAAGAGTTTTATGCCCCAGATCTAAGTCCCTTTATCATAATTTTAAAGCCTATAGTTGATATAGAAAGGCATAATATAAAATTATACCTGCTAACTGGCATACATAGATCATGTGTTGGGTAATAGGAAAAAGGTTTTTACATCCATTATTTTGACTAATCCTTATGATACTAGAAGGTGGATACATCATGATCCCCATGTAAACTAAGGACAAACGAGGAAACTGAGATTTAAGAGGGCAAGTGCCAGTCACAGAACAAATAAGAGGTGGAGCTGAGATTCACATACAAGTACATCTTGTGCTCAAGTCCTTTCTCTTTATTTCCTCTTACAAGAAGCAATAGCATCACCCAAGATCAGATTTGACTTGCTATACCGTACTACTAGATTCAAATACAAACCCTTAAAAGAACTTTAAGACTTTTTTCATCATCATTATATTATATTCTGATACCGCAGATATACCACAAATCTGTCCATGTACAGATATGTAAGCTTTATACATAAGAAGAATAAAATTCCTCCTCCCTAGAATGAACTTTTGCCTTTTGTGGCCAATGACAATTCACAATCTAGAAGATGTACCGCTGTGCCTCCAAAACCTCAGAACCAGCTTGTTATTGCTTACAATTGCATAGGATTAAGACTCTTGGTTTTCAGCTTCAAGTTTTCAGAGGCTTTAAATACAAATAACGTGGAAAATATTGATGGACCACTACTGGCTACTTATATCCTGGCATGAATCAAAGCTCAGAAATCCAGTCAGGTGGAGAAAGGAGGACATCGTGAAGGCAACTCCACCTGAACAGGAACAGCGCCTGAGTCACAGTTGTGCTTCAGTCTGTACAGCTGAACACGGTAACGCCAGTGAGTGAGTCCTCTAAGAAAGGATGCTGGTCCCCATTCATGAGGAACAAGAAAACTTAGTCATAAGCCATCTTACTGACCATCACCCTATTGATTGTTGTGTAAACACTAGGTTTCCTGCCTGGGAAGAATTTGCTGTTTGGTTCCTTTCAGGCCTGTTTGCATATTTCCAACTGCTATGTGGCCAAGAATAAGTTAAGTTTATGTAATGTTCCAAAGAAACTTCTCGACACCATGGCTCATTTTAACCAAGGTATGAATAGAAAACAGAGATGAATTCACAAATACCTCTTTCACATGTGTTGTAAAATAGAACTTTTTACTCCTGGAGGCCAAAATGGTCTTAGCCATTGAAGTAATTATAGCTCACAACTATAATTTAGAGTTAGCTCTAGTTGACTCTAAATTCACATAGAAAAATAGTTCAATCATTGTACTGAAATAAATGATTTTATAAAACCTATGAAGTTTCAGTAATCCTGGATGTATGGCTAATCCAGAGAAAAATCAACAGCTGACAGCTTGATAAAACAGTAATTATTTTTTATTGGTTACCAAATAAAAGACTAAAGTACTACACTATATAAATATTCCCCATTTAATTCTCACAGCATTCTTTAATTCTTGTACAAAGGAAATAAATGTAGAAAGGAGAAGTGATTTTCCTAACAGTCCCTGGAAGTGGAGGAAAAGGGATTTAAAATCCTGTCACCACAAATTCATTCTTCACTACGTTAGCCACCGTGAAATGACAGAAAGCTCAAGTCTGCAAACCTTTAATTTTCAGTCAAATGGAGGAAATCTTGGGCAAACAAGGAGGTTGCAGATATTGGATGAAAATACATTGAGATTTTACATAGGAAAAGCTGTTGTAGAGATTATTTGAACTGCAGGCTCATGTTTTAAAAAATAGTATCTTTGAAGTGGGTGTTGTTGAGAATTTCCTGACTATGAGGGCTGAGAGATACATGCATGTGTTGGGGCCTTGGTGATTCATAAACAACATCTTAGCTACTTTACCCAAGGGTAGGCGCAACAATTCTCCTAAATCACCTGCAGTGCTCACTTCCTGCCAACAGCACTGAACCTTTTGACCTGAAAGAAGCTCCTATGTGAAAGGATGGCCCTTGTTTAAAATTTCCAATGAATTTATACTTATATTCAGTGTCTCCAGGATGACAGGGTAACAGAAACTGAGAAGGCAGAAGTGGAAAAGCAAAACGAAGGTAAAACTTTAAGACATAATTTTATAAAGAAGTAATCTAATGGATAGGATCAGTACTGAGAAGCCAGGACCAAAGCCCAAGTCTAATTCATAGAATGGTACTTATCTTCACTTACGGCATGCCATTACCACCAGGTAGAATAGGGTTGAAATTAACAGCAAAAAATTGACCCCAAAATATATTATCAACTCTACACTTTCTCTGTGCAGATCGATCTAATATTTAAATTGTTTAAACATATGAACAACAAAGTAAAAAATGTAAATCACTTACATAGTATACTTACTATATGTTTAGCTAATCCCAATTAGGTTATCAGATTCTTCATAATAAAAATAGAGACTGAGATTGTTCTTACATGTGAGGTAATGTGTGCAACTGGTCAAAGGATAACCACAGAAATAAATAAATCCCTGTAGATTTCAGACATTTGCATAGATTTTATTAACTGGAAAATTTCTCAACTCATTGTGCACTTACTGATAAAATCTATTAGGAAAATGTTTTCAAAATAAATGATCCATGCCATAAAATTCAGGCAGTGTTTCATAATATTAACTGGCAGTAAATGCAACATTTTACCAAAGAAGCATTTTTTAAGAATGTTTATATTATCTTTCTATGAAATTCTTAATTATGATCCTTTATTAAGTAAGAAAGCTCTCTACATCAGATCATCTTTAAAAGGTTTTTGTCAGATTTCTATGAACACTAATGCATCCCAATGTTATATTTTAAGACACTCTATACTGTGAATCTAACTGTGACTATTGCTAAGAATATGAAGCCTATTAACACATCACCTTTTCAGGACCTCACTGCTTGAAATTTATTTTCAAGTTGACAATCTAACCATTTCTATATTTTAAATATTAATGAACTTACTGTACAGAACCAGTCCTCTTTTAAAGACATGTCAGAGCATTTTAACAACATACAGAAGTCCAGCATTTTTGAAAGAAGTTATGCTTGCATTAGATTCTGTCTCTGACAACCACTGACAAAATATAATGCACATCCTAATAGAAGTGAAAAAAGTACAAGTCAACTACCAATCATGACTGCTTCTTTATACACATTTCAAAGATTGTTTCAAATAGCCAAATTTTCCCACCTAAAAATCTGGTAGGACAAATAATTCTAATTATAGCACTACCCAGGAGATTTTGAAATCTGCACAACCCTGGAAAATTTTAACTAAAGCCAAGTACACCTACCGAGGTTTCCTACCGCTTTAGGACCATGAATCCACCATTTGTAAGTTATTACTTACCTAGAAGCATGTTTCTTAGCAATAATCAGACCAGTCAGTCTGTAGTTTCTGTGCAGCGAATGTGTGAAGAACTGAAGGACGTTAACTTGTCCCACGTTTACTAGCGATTGAGTGTGAGCCTTCACAAACTCTTCCTTATATCCAAATCCTGCTGGAGGGCTGGCCCACCTCCACTCACTCCTGTGTACCTCTCTTGAAACTAACAAACAATAGAGTGACTGTCACTAGATATTGCCTCTTCAGTCTACAGTGCCAAAAAAAATTATGGAAAAGTAGGTTGCTTCTCTGGAGTTTAAGATATAAATTCTGAAGTAATCATGCTGTTTCTTTAAAGTTCCAAGTAATTTTTTTAAAACTCAATTCATTAAAAGATTTAAACATCTGCAAATAAGTTCATAAAATCACATTTTAAAAATGCACATTTAAAAAAGTAGGCTTTTTTTCTCTAATGCTTTTTTCTTCTAAGAATTTCAAATACATTTTGCTATACCTAGAAAGAAATTCTGCCACAAAACAAACTGTTTACTATGCACATTTTAAAGGAAGACTGGATAGTAAAACTGTATCATTCACTGAAGATCAGCAGATGCAAATGTATTTATTATTTGTGTGTTATGAGCTTCAACCTCCAATGAAATTTTAATTTCAGAATGAACTGCTTGTTTGACTTTATTGCAAAGATAACTATTTCTAAAAATAGGTTTCTTCTGTCAAAAGAACAATCTTTATGGTTTTAAACGAGGATGTTGTAGTGAACATTTAACAAAGGAACATCTCATCTCTTTTTGTTTCTCTACTGGAAGGTATTAACAATTTTAAAAAAGGAAAACCTATCTGGGCCAAAGGGAGAATACATAGCATGCCAGCCAGAGCAAGAGCCAGTGAGAGGAGTGTGGTTTCTGAGACTCTGTTTTCCAAAATAGAAAATAAAAAGACTTGTGAAAATATTACATAGTTTAGTCATTGTTTTTAAATTATTCTCCAACAGATACTATTTTTTTCACATTATAATGGCAGAGCACAGTAGTTAAGTCCTGTCTTCCTGGAGTCCAAACAGAGTTTTCAGATACTTGTTCATATTTCTATATTCCTCTGTCCCTTAATTTGGAAATTCAACCTTTACATGCCTATCTAGTTTTATTTTGGTAAAGGCAGGGTCAAAAAGTTATAGGTTGGGGAAAAGTGAGGGAGACAGTCTGAAAAAAAGTATAATCTAGATTGAAAAAGAAAAATGGACAAAGACTATGAAGACAGAATAATTTAGACCAAAGGGAAAAAAGGAGAAAGACAGCTGAGGATAAAAACAATAAAACAGATCAAAGTCTACTTCTTGGCATGATAAAATGTAAGTTTCTTGCATATCTATATCTATATCGATATCTATGTCTATGTCTATATTTATATCTCAAGGCTGATTGTAAATTCTTTTCTTTACAACTTGATTTTTTTTCAATTTCTTATTAGTATATGTTTGTGATACATATGATATATTCATCATGCAGTCTTGGTACATATACATATCACATCTTGCCCCTTTTTACTTCCTGTTCCAAACACTAATTAGAAGAAGAGATGTATGTGTTCGTGTTAAGAAGCATTTCTCTGCAAGTATGGAGGGAGGCCTCTTTCCTATTACTTCTCATTCACTCTAACCTGTGATTCACACACTTGAGCATGCATCAGAATTCACTGCAGAGTTTGCTAAAGGGGGCTGCTGGATTCTAACTCTAGAATTTCTGATTCAGTTTGTCTGCAGGGGCCTGAGAAGTTGCACTTATAATAGGTTCCCACATATGATGGTTAATTGAGGAGTTAGTTTGCATTAATTAAGCAATGCCTAGCTAGCCAGTAAATCATCATTTTTAGGTGTGTTTGTGAGTGTGTTTCCAGAGGCACCTAGCATGCTAGCTGGTGGGTAGGGTGAGTCCAGTCAGCCCTCCATGTGGGCAGGCACCATCCAGTTGGCTGGAGTTTTGGATAGAACTAAAAGGGAGGAGAAAGATGAATGAGATTTCTCTCTCTCTGGGAGCTAGTGTACCCTTTTTCTCTTGCCCTTGCACATCAGATGTCAGCCTGGGCTTTGGACTCTGGGACTCTCAGCAGTGTCCCCCACTTCTGTCAGGCTTCCAGCTTCATATGATTTCACCATCATCTCCTGTGTTTCTAAGGTCTTTGAACAGGGACTAAGTCAAGCAACTGAATTCCCTGGTTCTCCACCTTGCAGATGTCCTGCCGTGGGACTTTTCAGTCTCTGTAATCACAGGAGTCTATTCCCCAAATACAGCCCCTCTCATCTCTCTACGTTCCTCCACGTGCTATTGGCGCTGTCTCCCTGAAGAACTCTAATACACCAGGTGATGCTGATGCTATCTGTCCCAGAACTTAACTTTTAGAGCCATGGCTCTGATTCACTGGACTATCCTAATATCTCCCTAAGGAAAATTTTCATTATAAATTGTTTTACTACTATATCCTCCTCCCCCATTTTTACAGCTTTGAGTCAGGATGCATCCATAACAGATTGGATGTTGTAACTATTTATAGGAGAGAACTCACGAGTGCAGTGGGCAGTTCCAGGGCATCCAGGAACTTGGACATAGCTGGCCACGTTTTCTCTTTGGGTGAATGACATCATTTTTCAGTCATATCATGTGTTGAGTTTAACAGCCATTTAAAAATGCTTCAAAACTCATACTTTCAAAAAAGCTGTACTATAATTTGGCATTAAAGTTATTGCATAAAGCCATTTTAATAGACTTAAAAAATCAATCATCTCCTACGAAGATAGCATAAGAACAGGTAATGAAGTATATCTTTGTTTTTAGAAAAACAGGTGTTCATCACTGAAGGACGATAATTTCAAAATGTCTTGCAAAATAGCAATCAAATGTATTAAAATATAGGAGGAGGGTAACCACAAGTGGAGACAGCTGTGTCATTTGCAGCAGCTCTGCCCAATGATGCAACCGAAGGCAGAAGAGATGGCCAAAACCTTCCAAGAGAAATTTCAACACGGTGAGTTGTTATTGTGAATGATTCGAAGATCCAGTGGGACTTTAAGATCCCGTTGACAGCTTTTTATTTTTTCTTTTCAGAATTCTAACCCCTAAGACTCTGAAACAACAAATGTTTGTTTGAGCCACTCAGCCTGAGGTACTTTGTTACAGCAACCTTAGCAAAGTAATAGAGCATCTATGCCAGGCTGATATTAAGTATATGCTAATTTCAGAAAGGAACTCAGAGAACTGATCACTTGCTCTGTTTTTCCTTAAAAAAATATGAACAGCAAATGTCTATATTTGGAAAGCTAGATAGAACTCATATATTTCTAATTTATACTTTATTTTTTTCTTCATCAAATTGGTCATAAAAGTCTATTTAAGTGGGTGACCCTCACCCCCAAAAGATTCAATAGCTGAGTTTTTAACTTACTTGACTTACTCTTGTGTGTTTTCTGTTCCATTAAAATTTGCTTTTCTCTTTATTTCATGTCTGCTACCTAACTTTGATTAATTTTGCTATGCTTTTTACAGTTTTTAAGATGCATATGTGGCTCATTTATTTTCAATTCTGTTTTTTAATATTAAAAGCCATTTAGAAGATCAGTTTTGATGTGAAGTTTTCCATTCCACTAACTTTTACATAATCTATCATTCTACTTTTGATTTTCCTTTTCTCCCTTTAATTCACAGCTAAAAGACCCAAGAGAAAGAAATAACAGGACATCTTTTAATTCTGTCTTTAATACCCATTAGCTATTTTGCCTTGAATAGACGACTCACTTTTCACGAGCTTCTGTGATGTGGCTGTGTGAGGATCAAATCAACTAAATATGATAGTAATTGAGACCACAAATTGCTACATGAACTTGTTATTTTTTAATTATTTTTGTGTAATTAATTATAGATTTTAAAAATCAGAGTACCCCGAGGACCTGACAATTGCTTACCTTTAGAATTTTAACTTTTCATATTTTTTATTTGGTATATTAATCACCTCTCTGACGATATTTGGTCATCATTCACCTGTTAGCACAGTTTGAATTTATGACTTCAAGCAATTACTTTAAAGATTCATCTCTTGAAATAATCTGTCCTTATCAATGAAAAGCAGGGAGCTAGCACTGACTGAAAGCAGTTATGCAGCTGGTGCTCTTCTGGGGCTTTCCATTCACACCCCAATACAGTCACGGTACAGATGAAGACTAAAATGGTGGCTAAGGCCGCACAAACAAATTGTCCAAGGTTAGAAGGTCACACATCTTCAAATCCTATGCTCCTTCCTCTATATAAAAATTGAGAATTGAGATGGCAGAGTTGATTAAAGGTGTCTTTCTTTCTTTCCCGCTCCCTTCCTCCCTTCCTCCTTCTCTCTTTCTTTCATTTTCTTTTTCTTCCTTCCTTTCTTCCTTCCTTCCTTTTCTTTCTTTTTCTTTCTTTTGTAATGATTTCCAGAGAATACAAAGTATTTAATAATTTTTTTGAAATTGAAAATATAAGCCATGTGAGGTACAAGACATTTTCCCTTTTGAAAAAAGAAAGAAGACCTTTGGTTTCTCTTTGCTTGATTTTCATGTTTGGAGAGGGTTTTTCTTTTTCTTTTTCTTCCCCCTTCAGGGAAGAATGAAAATATCTGAGAATAAATCATATTACTTTGAACTATAGAATTTGTTCAGTCATGCTAAACATTAAGTTCCAGTACACTTTGTCAATTAATTCAAAAGAATTTGTACTTAGTGTCTAAAATCTATGTAAAATTGCGTGGTAGCACATGATTTAATATTTAACACTTAGATTTACTATTTCTGATGAGGTTATCCTTAACTGAAGAAAACTTGCAGCCTTCAATTTCCACAAGTACAGTTTTCTATAGATGAAAGATAATTGTTTTAGCTAGGATGCTGTCTATTTCAAAGGTGTGAACATTTGGGAAATATATAAAGTTTGACTTTGTGAATCCAGAATAGACCCAGAAAAGAGAAAGAATAAAAAGAATTAATTATCATTCCCATATGACGATATTCACTACATTATACATAATCATAAATAATGTAATATCCTAAATGCTAAGTATTGCTTTATTTGCTATAAAATATTATAAATTTTACTTAACGACATAAGGAACTGTGCACTATGTAACAAGTAAGGAAACAATATAGAGTATACTATAGAGGTCAAATATGTAAAATATACATCTTATATATCAATGCAAACGGTTGTGTATTTGCATATCTACAGAAACAAGTTTGGGACAAATACTCCAAAATACATAGCAAAATAGAAAAATTTTCTCTATCCTTTACTCTTTTTCTGTGTTTTCAGTTTTTCTGGTACAATTTAAAATACTGCAGAGGGAGAAGTTCGGCTACTTAACAGAAAACTAACACATTTTGGAAAGGCCCAGAGTCTACAGCCATACCACACTGAATGCGCCCGATCTCGTCTAGAAAGGTCCAGATACAGAACTAGCTAATTTAAATAATCTCACTTAAAAACCTTACATAGTAGTAGGTAAATGAGGGAAACTAGTTACATCCTCAGGTTCTCCTGGGCCTTCATAATCCTCTGATATGATTGGAGTAAGGCTGCCGCCCCGGGCAAGGATGTAGATGAAAGACTAGTGGACATAGATCACTGTCAGGATGCTAATATATAGTAAATTGTTCAAAATAAACAAGATAAAAGGGAATAATGATAATGGTAGTACAATATTTATAGTGTGATTCAGCCATCAGTTCCCACAAGCCTCCATAACTTAATCTCTTCACCTGTTATGCACACATCCCTAGGGACTGGCTCACACGTACGATGTGCCCCCCCACCCCCAGACATTAAATCTTTTAACCCCTATGGTAGCGCTGCTACTTCCACCCAAGCATCTAACTTAGACAAAGGAAATAACTTATATACTGGGAAGATGTAGCACCCCAGAAGTCTTTTATAAGTTAACCCTTAATATACTACTCATTCTTCATCGATGTCGTCAGAGTTTGGTACCATCAAGCCATATAATTAACACGGTTCAGACCCATCAGATCTCCACACATGTGGACACATCAAAAGAATTACTCTGTCATCAGTGATGCCACCAGACAGCACCAGGTCCCCTCCTACACTAGACAGCAGATGTTCAAATAATGCACTGTAGGTTTCCTTATCATAGACACTCGGTTAGATATATTAAGTTTTGCAATAACGTTAAATTCGAAGTGCTATGATTTTTTTCTCTTCATTTTTAAAAGCTCTACCTGCCTAGTGTGCATGCACTCTACCTTGTTTATTTTTATGCAAAGCCAGCTGGTCCTCTCAGGTAGAGTTTGCCTAGGGCAGCAAGATGTTCTGTGACTGTTTATGCCTTGTGGGTGATTGTCAGTTCTGAGAAATGTACTTTTCCTTGTTTGCCAGTGACATATATTCAGAGGGAGATGGTCAACACCATAAAACTTTGGATAACTTGGACAATTCTGAAGCAAGACAATGAGCTGCCAACAAAAATATTAAGGTACATTAACTTTTGGGACATGAAAGCAAAAGAGATTTTGATTCTATTACTATAAAATCTAAAAATCTGAAAAATCTTATTTAAAAACTACCAATGTAATGGGTATGAGACTGCAACTGAATAGAAGGAATCACTTCTAATGTTCTGCAATAGTAAGACAACTGTGGTTCACGACAGTTAATTATATATTTCAGAATATCTAGTAGAGAGGGTTTTGAGTGCTTCCAACACAAAGAAATGATAAATGTTTGAGGTCAAGGTATAACAATTACCCAGATCTGAGATATGTGTATATATATATATATATATATATATATATATAGAGAGAGAGAGAGAGAGAGAGAGAGATGTATAGATATAAATATAGATATAGACATAGATATAGATACAGATAGATGCAGATATATATTTGCATATCTCACTGTGGGCAGAAACTCTTGCATGAATCAGACATTAACATATCAAATATATCTGCCCATATGTGCCAGCTATGCTTCTTATGTTAAATGTGATTATGGCTATGCCTTTTGGTTTAATATTATTTGCTTGCCACCAGATTTCCAGGATGCACCTGGAATTAGGCAGCAGAAAATATAAAAGCAAATAAATAAATAAATAGCGCAAAGAGAAAATATAAAAGCTTCGCTAGATCAAGGTGAAGAATGGCCTGTCTTTAACAGAATCATCCTGGGAGAATTTTCTTAGGGAGGAGCTTGAGCTCTGCGTGGGCAGGGACACTGGT
>RJWM01035136.1:0-19192 GCA_004363535.1 Dasyprocta punctata | reverse complement strand
CAAACCAAAAACAAAACAGAATAAAACCAATAAAAACAGAATATGAAATAAAGCAAGAAAAAAATTAATCAGAATAAAACAAAACAATAAGAACAACATTGGGCCTCAAAGACAAGACAGAAGAGAATCACCCATATTTGCTACATTGCTTACTGTCATCCTCCCAAGAGATGCTCAGACTGCTGGCCCCAGGCCTGCAAAATCAACCAAATGATACAAGCATTTAGTTGCTTTATGCTGCTGGTTCAGAGGACTAAGTTGATAGCAACTAAGGTACAAAAAGCAAGTAGACATTTGTATTGTTTGGTTGTTTCAATTTATTTTGCAAATCAGGTCATATACCTATGAAAACAATGCAGAAAAACTTAAAATGTTAAATATTCTTTCATCATTAAAATACTATCCCAATAAGCACATGGTCTGATTCTGGAAATAAAATATTTTGATGTGTGTTTTGTGGCTTTTTATAATTTTGAAAATATTTAATATCTATCTTCCTGTTTAGAGAATCAACAGTTCAATACACAAATCAGGACCTTCAAATATAATATTTATACAATTCTAAGGAAAAAAATAGAATTTTCTGAAGTTTTAAAAATTCTTAAAATTTACTTTTTTGCATTAAGTAACAATTTATTAGTTTGTATATAGGGTTATAATAGCCAAAGTGAAGTGGTCTAGGTTATACATTAATTAGAAAATCAAAAAATAAATAAGGCAAGAAACAGAAAGTATACCTACAATATTTTACTCTCATATAGCAGCAGTTCTACTGCTCAAACCCAAATATTCTCATTTTTTTAATCAAGTCGAATTGTAAAGTTTTACTTTTGAAGGATCTTATAGATTTCCCAATGTCTGTTTTTCATTTTTTTATACAGTAGCATACAGTGTGTAAATACTATTGACAATATGATCCTGGCTATATACTGTAGATGGAGCATATTTATGCAATGAATCAGATCACATATTTTTAAAGTGGAAGAGGGTCTGATAGGAAGGTGATATAGTCTCAGATGTAGGCAGAAGGTGCTACAACCAGACCTTAGCAAAGTCTCTAAAAAGTCCTGCAGTTTGAAATCCAAAAAAGACTTGGTGACATGGTGAGAAATTTGGGTGTCCCAATTTATGGCAGAAACACTCTGGGTATCTCAAATATGAAACTTATGCTAAATCTGAAAATACATAGTATTGCAAAAATTTTCACTAACTAAAAGTCTCTGACAAACTTTTTGTTAAGAAGAAAAGCAAAAGATTGTGGAAATGGAGGGGTCAGTAACAAAACAGTTTGCAACTGGCTACAGAGCAGGAATTCAGAACCAAAATCAAGTTTTTTGGGAAAGAAAGAAAGAAAAAGAATGAAAGAAAGAAAGAAAGAAAGAAAGAAAGAAAGAAAGAGAGAGAGAGAGAGAGAGAGAGAGAGAGAGAAAGAAAGAAAGAAAGAAAGAAAGAAAGAAAGAAAGAAAGAAAGAAAGAAAAGGAGAGAGAGGAAATAAAGTCATGAGAAGAGAAAGGGTGAAAAAAGAGGAGAGACAGGAGGGAAAGAGGTGAGAAGGAAAAAGAGAAGGGAAGAAAGACAAGTAAAATTCTTGTCAGAATCAGGACAATACTTTCAATTGAACAGACAAATAGAAGTGAACACGCATATTTTGCTTTTTAAGTGACAGTGTTATTTCAGAAGAAGAAAAAGGCTAAGTTATAAATGAAATTTAAGAAATTACAGTTATGGAAAAGAAGTGGACTGCATGGTATATGAATAAAATTTTTTGAGACAGAATGCCATTAAAATTGGTAGTAAAGGATTAGACCAAATTACACGACCAAGTGCTCAGTATTAATATATTTTCCAAAATTTCCATCAAAAGAACAAATGCCTGGACAAATCCACTAGTTTAATAGTTTGCTAGATTGTCAGGAAATGTTGTGAAAAGAATGGGTTGAAATTTTTTTTTTTAAAAATGAATTTTATCTTATTCACTTCTAGTAAATGTGGTTTTCTAAATATCCTCTCCAAAAAAAGTGAACCAGTTTAATTTATTCTCCCCCTGTCGTCCCCCATGATAGACACAAGAGATTTTTGTAGGAAAGTACAATTAAAATGTCCCTGGAAAGAGATGGTACTGATGAGTTCTAGAATAATTCTAGTCGTATTTCAAAAATGATTTTTTAAAAATTAGACCTCAGAGAAGTATATAATGCAAGCAACATTGGGGGGAAAGTGAGATATTTTAAATTTAGTATCATCACTATTTAATTGCAACCTAAAAGAATGTCTGCAAAAGCAGTTTTATCGTTTTTCTTGTAAACATCAAAGTGATCAGAAAATAACAAGAGGCAAGGACTACAGGACATGAAAAGTGTAATTCAAATGTCTTGTTGGTTAATGAAGAATATGTCAAGTACCTATTTTAGGCAAGATGCAGTGAGTAGATAGGCATATTATCACTATAAAATAAAATTGGGAGTCTGTAATATAAATATAAAACCCATGAAATTGGTATGGGAAAAATTATGTTAAGTATTATTTCTTTTACATTATAATAAGCGTAATGCTGATGTAGTACTGTTACAACATATGTAATTTTTCTATTGGACAAATTGGGGCTTGAGACATTGTTTTAAGGGCTGAATTGTTCAATTATTTTTGTTTCAGGATGCTGATATGAAACTTTGTCATCCTTAGAATTGTGTTTGAATTTTACTCAAAGTTGCTAGAACACGTGAATCCATGACATTGAGGGATAAGTCAAGTGAATTAGGTGGTTTGTTCCACTGCACAAGAATTTTAACAAAGGACTGTGTTTTTTAACTAAAAAATAAGATACTTTATTCTGTTTTTCTAATAATTGGTAAAAATGTTATATTGTGTTTACTACTAGGCTCATAGGAAAACATTTATATTTTATTATTTGACAAAAGGACTTTAAAGTAGTTGCCACAATGTCCACTACTTCATGTTGAAACCATTTCATAATCTCTTCTCTATGAGTGTCTGTAAGCCCTGGAAACTGCTTCTAATATATACAACATGGCTAAGATGATGGGGCATCACTCTCTTGATTATGTTATTCTGGAGACTGAACAAGCAAAAAACAACTGAATTGATGGTGACAAAACAAGTTAGAGTTCACCTAGCTCCTCTGAATTGGCATGCACCAAGCAACCATCCCATTCTGCACAGGCTAAACTATGTATAAAAGGAAACAGTAACTATGCTTTTGGTGGGCAACACACATCTTCCTGATGGTCTGTGACCCTTTTGTCAGAGTTGATGCACACAAGTGGTCTTATTGTGAGCCTCAGGGCCTTCTATGAAAATCAAAGTAGTAGTCCTTGTCTATTGGAGGCGAAGCTGTCTGTACCTTGGGTATCTAGGACAAAGCCGCCGCTTCTCATGAGTTTGGCAGGGCCCCATGAGAAGTGTGCACAGCTCAGAGAGCTGATGCACATAATGACTTAACCATTGCTTGAGATAATGTAGACAATTTCCTCTTGTTCCCGTGAAGCCACCCAAGCATGCTATTCTACAGTTGGTTAGATATTCTTCCTGTCCCAGACTCTAACCTCCCCTTAAACTCTCCCCAAAATTATTTATATAATGATTGCATAAATAAAGGTGCAGGGCAGTTCCTTTCTCTCATCAGGAAAAGGGGCTCCACCTGACCTCAGTTTTTGTATATTGACTGCTGTCTTCTTCATCTCCTGCTGTCCTCCCTCCAGTGTTTCAAGAGCTGTGCTGGACGCAACATTTGTCACAATGAGTCCTCTAATGTACAGCTATTAACATACAACAGGTACACAGAGTGTAAGCTGATCTAAAGAAAGCCTTCTTGACACTAGTTTCAATCATCCTTTTCCCCTTTCCTGTCCTCAACCCCTTATAAAAATCTCAGACTTGCACCTTGCAGTACAATCCTTTCTTGGACTCACCTACTGCTCTTTTGCAGTATATCAGTAAATGCTTTAACTTTTCCATATTCCTTGACTACTGGAAAACTTCCTTACTACCCACAGCACCACCCTTTCTCATGCCATGGCTTACATGACAGTTACATTATGTAATACTGTTGTGAGTTAATTGGCTTCAGTGTCTCAGTGCACCACTGGTTCTGAAAAACCTGTCAGAAATCCCACAGTGAGCCTTCCAAGTCACTTAAGAAGCTGACACAGGAGAATCACCATAAATTTGAGGACAGCCTGGGCTACAAAGTGAGTTCAAATCTGACCAAAACTATATAGTGAGTTGCTGTCTCAAAAATCCAAAAGTACATAAATAAATAAATAAATAAATTTCCCATTCATAAAAAATGTGATTCCTAAAACTCCATGATTTATCTGGGAAGTAAATATATCACCTCCTGTGGTGGACCCACCCCTCAGGACACCTTGACTGTAGCAATGCAGCACTGACAGATACTGTGAGGCAGGGCACAAGTGCCCTTCTAATGAGCCACATTTCTGGTAGTTTTTTATGCAGCATAAAAAACAAATACACAAGGCACCCAAATCTGCCTCCAAATTGATACCTTGTTAGCAATGCAAGATCAACTTTCCTAAGTTTTCCAATCTATTTAATTTACATATTTGCAATCTGAAACACAAATTCATTATTTTTCCATTTAATGCAAGTATTTTTCTTTGGAGGTGAATATGATGACAAAGTTAAAACCTGTATCAGCAAAATTTCTCTGAAGACATAATCCTGCTGATTACATACCACATAGTCATGAGGCACTGCAATAAAACTGATTGGAAACAGCACAAGATAAATATGACTATAAGGCTGATTAATTCCTCCAACGAATCATGAACCATTCTAAATCAAAGAACAAATACAAATAAAAGAGCTAAAAGAGCTTCTGTGAGAGTGAAATAAATGGTTGTATACTTTATTATTCAATTTCAGGTATAACATAGGTGTTCCTGAAAGATCAACAGGAACCAGGCTTTCCATAAAAAGCATTTATGAGACATTTAGATTGATTGTCTACATGCTTTTCCCACATTTTCAGACTCTTACAAAAATTCAGATCTCTCTTGAAAACTTGTCTCTAGTCCTTCTTGATTGCACTTTATTTGAATAAATTCTTACCATTTCTTAATCTTCGTAAATACTCTTTACCACCTATGTCTCCAGCCTGCATAGGGCATCTTGTGTGGCACTCAGCCCCTATTGAGCCTCCCAGTTTTTATTTATATTTTGTTTTTAATTTTTTATCACAAGTAAGACTCTGACTAAAGTTCCTCGACTCAAAAAAACAAAACTCCCACATTAATCCTTGTTGTGGTACAGACTTGAAAACAGCTTTCTGAGTGATCTAGTTATGTTGACGTCTTTAGTTTTGGGTAAACTTATTTACTCTTCTTTTAAATATATTGTTTTTAGTTGTGTGGGCAGATTTGTTTTTAGGGTACCAATATTTTATCATAAAATAAATAGCACTTAGAAGACATGTTTTCTCCTCTATCTCATTAACTATCAAAATGGTAAAAAAGAATTCAATTATCCAAAGCATGGTGAGCAGAAGAATTTTCCTTTCATACTTACATACATAAAAACCAAAACAAAAATCAAACCCTTTACACATATGAAACTATCAGAAGGGTTATCTATCTCCTTCTCAGCATATAACAAATGCATGTTGGGTAATTCTGCTCCTTGTTCATCAAGGACTCAGGTTAATATAATTAGAGAAACACCAATAATTGTCAAGAGAAAATATAGTAGAGAATAATGTAGATACTGTTAAGCCTTCCATTTGTCCTATACCATTCTACTATGATTCATGGCCACAAGAGTATTGTAGAACTACCTATAATGATGAATATAAAGCAATAAAATGACACTAGTTATTACAAATTTTAATGATTATGTTTTAATGTCAAGCCCATCATTTACTTAGATTTGTGATCTTGGTGATCACACACTGCATTCACGTTCCTGATAGACCTTGGTAGTAAGAAGCAGTAGAGAAAAGTTAGAAAGTTGATGAAAATAAGGGGGTTTGTACTTTCCCTTTTTTTGTTTTTGTTCCTATCTGATCATCTGTCTTATGGTCTAGCAGTACCAGACTTCATAGAGGCAACTGACCTCTCAATTTATTTTTTCACCACTCCCATAGATAGCTCTATTATGGTCCTCAGATGTGCAGAAGACAACCAGGAGGTGACCCCCGGAATAGTACTAACCGAGTCCTTCCACTGGGTTTCCAGGAGTCAAAAGTCTCCACAGAGTTATCATATCCCTGAAAGTAAGAGCAGAAATGTCATCTAGCAAATATTCTGATCTCCTGTGTTCTGAGAATTTGTTTTACAGAGTAGAGCACCTGAGGGACCACAGCAAGCCTTCTGTGATCTATGCACAGAAGTCATGCATTTGAGCTTTCTTTTTTCCAAACCTTATTCCTGAGGGGATAATTATTATCTCCATGTTTCTTTCTTCTTCCCTTCTGCTTTTCCAACCTGCTCCTTTTCCAATTTGTATAAAAAAATGTGGTGTGTGAAATTTTCCCAGTAGCATTTCCCTTTTCCTAGCCAAGGCACAAAAGCAGTAAATATTGATGAATGGTGGAAATGTCTCTCATATATGGTATTTATGCATCATCTCTTCATTAGCTTCCTAGTGCCCTTTTACACATGTCCCAGACTTAAGCAAAGTATGTTATTAGCTGCAAAGGTACAGAATCTTATATTCAATGATTTAAACTGACTGTGATTTTGCCTATTTTCCATTTAAGTGAGCTTCACTGAGGTGATTAAATAGTTTTCACTTGGTGTTCTATGATATTCTTGAGTCTTTGGATTATATACATTAATAATTTAGACAATTCCTTCAATTTTTTGATTGGGATTGTATTAAACCTGTATAACAATTGTGTAACCTTGGCTGTTTTCACTATATTGACTGTGTACATCATGCTAGTCATGTGGGTTTGTTTCCCTTACCAAACCTTATCAAGTATTTTGCTATTTTCTCATCCTTTCATATTCAAAGATCATGAGAACACATCAATACATTAGAAGTGAATTTTTTGTTAGTTTATCATGACATTTTAGACATTTTCCAAAATGTATTTAATATGCCACAAATAATATAGCATACTACATATATCCTAATCAACTATAAATAACAACCTGTACAAAATATTACTTGGCTTCTCCTCTAACTATTTCTACCAGGTTTTTCATCAGTTTTTGGACCTCATGTAATTTTGTTAATAAAGAGTAAATGCAAAATAGTAATGTTTTTACATTTTCCTGTAATTTTCCATTAAATTTAAGGCAAGAATAAATACCTCTATGATTTGAAGCACATATGTATAAAATTCTAGATTTTTTTCCTTAACAGGGATTTTATTTAATCACATGTGGAGTGCAAGTTACACTCTAAATTGTCACTTACATAGCAGATTTTCTGCTGTGAGCTTCCAATAAGTATGTTTTGCTTCCTCCAAAGCACATATTATCAATCAATTTTTAAAATAATTAGTGATAATCTAGAAGAGCAAGTTTTATCTTTAAAAGTAGAAAAAAAATGATTTCTGAGCTTTTTTTTTCATTACCAAGGTTACTCTAAATGCCCAAGTCTACATTACTTCTGAATGTGTTTAGATTGTAGAGGCTCTGTTTTAAAGTAAAATTATTTAAGTGGAATTAATATACTGCCTCATTTACAAAGACATGCCAAAAATATTAACTATTATTCACTGATGGAGAATTTAATGGTAAACTATTTTGGTAGGGTTTTTGTTTTTCTGAAGGTTTAATGTATACATTTTATATATGTCCATATCATCTTTAAAATGAAGGACAAAAGTAAGTTCTTTTTCTTCTTCCTTTTAAACATTTACATCACACAATTGTGGAAGCCTTCAATTTCCAGAAGTTCTTTCATCTATTTAAAAGTAATTATTTGTTTTCTGGTAAATTTACACAGTGTAGTACTACTCTCTCATAAAAAGGATAGATTTGAAACATTTGTAGGAAAATGAATATATTTTATGACCATAATGTTAAGTGAAATAAATCAGAAACATATGTGTGAAATATGAGAAACCTAAAGTATAAGTAATTTAAAAAGCAAAATAAGGGATAGATGATAGAAAACAGAGATAGACTTTTTGGAGATAGGAAGAGCATCTTGGGATGGAGGAAGAGAAGGGAAAGTAAAAAGAATTAAGATGGGGCATGTATATGGGCCAAATCTCCAGGATGAATGTATTCATTATATAGTATATTGAAAACACATACTAGTAAAAACAAAAGAAAGAAAAAATTAATTAGTATCTTGCTAGTAAATGATTAAAAGAAATTCTATGATTAGAGTTAAATAAGCAAATAGTGTAAAATAGGATTATACATGTGAGAAGAATCAGGAAATTCTATTGCTGATCCTAATTTAATTCTATTGAAAAAACAAATCAATCCTGAGTTCAGACTCACTGTGCATAATCTCCATTAACACAGTATTTGTCCACAGAAAATGAATTCACCTTTTGTTACTATAAAATTGAATGATATAATTATTAATTCAATAAATGTGTAGGAATTTATTTAATCAATCAGTATTTTTAGTCATTTTAGAATTTTGAATTTTATGTGGAACATGAATACAAAATATACTGTGTAAGTTTAAAGGAAATGGTAACATACTATGTTCTTTCAATTTTTCTTATAAGTCAAATACCTGATTAAGTATTTGAACACTTTACAATGTTACTAATGCTGTAGTTATTTTACATGATATCTTTCATTGTAACCATAGGATGCAACTTTTTAAGTGAAATTTTATGTGCATATCACAAGAAGATGCGAGTTTGAGAACTTAAAGCGTAGTTATACATGTATATATATGGACCAATTAATAAACAACTCATAGTGTAATTTTCTATAAATCACTGCAATTCAGAGATTATATAACTGTATTATCTCTCATTTCTGGTACTTGCTTGGGAAGTATTCTGATTTAAAAAGTAAGTCACATATAGTTCACTGAATAATTTTAGATAATCTGAACAATGTTATTATGTTATAGAGTTCAAGATTTAAAAAACTGGAGACAAAGGAAACACTAAAAAATGCATACCATATATGGAAATGTCATTATTCTTTCAATTTCTGAAGCATTTTACTATTCGTTTATATAAATTGCTTTTAATTGTGTTAAAATTTCTGTGTTTTGTATTTCCTTAAAGAAAATAGCACTGACTCCTCCCAAGATGGTGGCACTGTAAACAGCAAGGTAAATGGCCTCTCTGAAAGATACCGTCCAGATGCTGGAATATAGTAATGTGGGGAGGATAAGAAGGAAGCAGTAGGGTCCTCCGGACCCAAAAAGAATCTAAAGAGAGAATTGAAGCCCACAGAAAGAGTGGAAAGAGGCACTTAGATGGGGAGAGTGGCAGCTGGCAGTACCTCTACCTGGAGCCTGACCCTCTCTGTGAAAGGTGTTCCTGGAACCTGGGGACGCACAATCCGAGAGCTGAGACTGCAGTGGCTGCGAACCTGGAGCCATGAGCCCAGTGAGACGGTGTCGGAGGAGAGCAACAGTGAACAGTGGAGCCGACCTGCAGAACTGTGAGAGGAGGTTCTCACCCTCCCGCATGAGGGAGAGATAGGTGGGGAGACACCTTGGAGTTGAACTGGGAACTTCTGGCTGGGCACAGACCCACGGAGGTCACTCAGGCTGAGCCCTGTCCCTGCGCGCATTCTGGGGCCACCTCAGAGGTTCCCTGTGGGTGACAGGCCTGGTCTGGAGACAGCGGTTCCACGCGTGCTCCAGGGGTGTTGTGGAGAGTCTGTAGGTGACTTATTCACCCGCCCAGGTTCACAGACAGCAGCCGGCCCCTACCCGCACCACACCAGCCATTGTGGCACCAAGGCAGGCTGGGGAAAGGCAGTGAATAGTGCTGTAACAGCGCCCCAGTGGCAACCATCAGATATCCATAGTCAGCCCCAGCTGGAGGAACCAGTCTCACTTTGGAGATGTTACGGCCAACGCAGGAAGCGCCTGGGTCCCCGGTACCAATTCACCCAGGGGAATGAAGGAAAATGCCAAGACAAAAAAGCAGGGGGCAGTCTCTGTCCTCCAGTTCAAGCAGAACAAATCCAGGAGATGCAAACACAGAGGAGATTGGGAATCCCACAACTGAAGTTTCTAAGGTAATGGCAACAGAAGTAAAGAAACAACTTCAAGAGGCCATAAAAGAGATTAGAGCAGAAATGCTGACTCTACTAAAGGAAGAAATGAAAACCATAATAAATGATCTGCTAAGCAACCCTAAAGGAGACATAGATGAAAAAATGGAGCATAGGAAAACAAAGGAAACCTGGAATGAACAATACAAAAAAGATTTAGAATACATGCAACAGATTGAAAGAGATTACCAGGAATTCAAAAAATCCAATGAAAGTTGGCGAAACCACCTGAAGGAAACTAAAGATAGACTTTTAAACCTTGAAGACAGGTTTACAGCATATGATCGAGAAAGGAAAGATCTCTTAAAAATAGCAAGAAACCTGGAAGTAGCAACACAATGGCTACAAGACAACCCAAAGAAACATAACTTAAGAACTAAAGGTGTGAGTGAAAAAGCAGGGGACAATGCAAATCAAATTAAAAGCCTATTTACAGAAATAATTTCAGAAAACTTTCCAAACTTGGGAACAGGAAGAGACTTTCAGATAAGTGAAGCATATAGAACTCCAGCTAAACGTAACCAAAATATACCTACACCCAGACATATAATAATCAAGATCCCAGAAATTCAACACAAAAACAGAATATTAAGAGCTATTAGAGAAAATAAACAGATCACCTACAAAGGAAAACCCATCAGAATCATGACAGTCTTCTCAACACAAACCATCAAGTCAAGAAGAACTTAGAGTGAAGTATTTCAAGTCCTCAAATAAAACAACTTCCAACCCAGATTGATGTACCCTGCAAAACTATCTTTCAAAATCAAAGGAGAAACAAGATACTTCCACAACAAGGAACAACTAAAGGAATTTATGACAACCAAGGCAACCTATAAAGAATACTGAAGGACAATTTAGAAAGAGATAAATAAAAATCCACAGCTCCAGAAACAGTGGCAGAGGGATATCACCGAGTGGGGCAGACAATTGAATAATCCATCATCAGGATTAGAGTCCAGTAATGTCTTCAATGAACTGTATAGTTAGATCTTATTCTATCTCCACCTGTCTAATTTTATTATATATGATAACATAGACAGCTATTCCAAAGATAACAAAATATTTTGATAGCCTTTATTGATATTTAATCACCTTGTTTTGAAACCCTGTATTGCTTTCATTGTCCTGTTTTGAGTGATTTTAACCTATTTTGGTTTGTTTGATTGTATTATAACAGATGATATAGGCAACTGCTTAGAAGATAATATGAGGCATTATAGAAATCAACGTTGTATTGCTATGTATTGCTTCCATTGTTTTATTTGTTATTGGTTTTACTCAGTACTATATTGTTTGATTATATTAGGCCCGATGGTAGGGGCAGTTATTTTGAAGATAACAAGAGGTATTACAAGGAGAAAGGAGGAAGGAAGGAAGGGAAAAGGAAAAAGACACAGATTTATATGTAGGCATGCATAAGATGGTCAAAATGACTACACTACTAAATGCATTAACTATTGAAAGAGAACAGTTGATACTCATATGATTGGATCAATTTTACATGTCTATATCTGTCAATCTGAGCAATGCCTTTGAAGGTAATGATATACAATGTTACAACCACTGTCAAACTCCAACCACCTCATTTTGTAAACCTATAATGTTACAGCATTGCATTTGTTGTTGTTGTTTGTTGGCCCCTTTAGCTTTTTGTTTCTCTTTTCTGTGAACATTGCTTTATTTTTTATTGTCGTTATTCTGGACTATTTTGTTTGGTTATATTAGGCCTGATGGTATGGGCAGTTACTTTAAAGACAGCAAGAGGTATTCCAAGGGGAAAGGAAGAAAGAAGGAAGGGAAAAAGAAAAAGACATAAATTTATAAAAAGGTGTACCTAAGATAGTAAAAATGACTATATTACTAAATGCATTAACTATTAAAAAAGAACAGTTAATACTCATATGATTAGATCAATTTTGCCTGTCTATGTCTGTTAGTCTGAACAACCCCTTTGAGAGTAGCGATATGCAATGTTATAACTACTGTCAAGTTCCAACCATCTCATTTTGCAAACCTATAGTGTTATCATATCAGATTTGCTGTTGTTTGTCTCTTTTGCTTTTTGTTTCTCCTTTCTGTGTCCATTTTCTCTTAAATAAAAAAAAGTAAATGAATGAATAAATAAAAAAAGAAAGAAAATAGCACTTGTGGAGGCATTTTTTTCTCCTCCTTTTGATCAACTATTATGACTGTAGAAGTCAATTATCAAATCCCTGGTGAGGAGCAGAGGCTGTCTTCTCTTGGCCCCAGTACTGATAAAAACAAAAACCCAATCATTTTACCAGTATGAAAGCTTAAGCTGAATAGCTTTGAGAACAACATACTACTGCATAAACAAAGCCGCTATCTCTGAGACAATGAAATAAAACCTCCTTCTTTTCAGTAAAGCAATGGGTATGTTTTCATCACTTTTATTTTTTGGTTAACATTCTTTCCTTTTGCATCTCAGTGAAATGTTGTCTTTAATATCTTAGAAAATGTTAATTATACTATAAAGGTGATCACACCCACATGGTTTTGTCTAAAATGTTTGGAAATTTAGAGAGGTTTCAATGGAAGAAAAACTGGAATTGTTACTTTTCATCTGGTTCTCTGCAAATTTTTATAAAAGCATCTTTGGTGTACTATTGAGGATTTTCTGTCATGTTTATTTACAAACATCATCAAAATTTCAATGGTTTAAAACAGTATTTTTAAATAAATAAGGAGATCAGATTTTCTCCTTCTCAACACCTATTGTCTGAAAACTCTGCTCCACATCCTGTTTCACCACAGACCCAAATAATACAATTTAAGTGCCACCAGTAGCTTTCAGGGGGGAGAAAAGCTAGAAACAATAGAGACTTTATACTGCATTGTTTCATGGCTATAAGTTCAAATAGACATATCTTGAATCATCAGTATAAAGAAATCAAGTCATACCAAATTTTACAAAAGCAAATACACTAAATGTCACCAATTATATTTCAGCACCACATTCAGTATTTACTTAGCTTTGTGATCATGGCGGTCAGGCATTACAAACTGCATGACCTCATCCCCTTTGCATCTATGTTCCTAGGACACACTGACAATGCGCAGCAGAACTATAGCAAAATTAGAAAGTGGAGGAAAATAAAGACTCTGTGTATTTTGTTACTTTTTTCCTGTCTGAGTATATGTGTAATTGATGGTGCTAGATCAGCACCAGACTTTGTAGAGTAAATTACCCTCCAGCTTCAGTTTATTTCTTTCCATTTATCATAGCTGACTCTATACTGCCTCTCAGACTGGTGAGTTGCAATGGGAAGTGCCTTCTCTTCAGAGATAAGAGTGCTAACTGGAGTGCGGGACAAGAGGTCACCCACAAAGTTCCAGGTACTGCAAGTTTGATAGATTTACCACATTCTTTTGAGTAAGTGCAGAAACAATGTCTGGCAACTATTCTAAACTCCTACATTCTGAAAATCCATTTCTTCTGAATAGACAATTCAAGAGACCAAAGCAAAAGCATGAATGGCTTTTGTGATTTATCCTTAGAAGTCACGCACTTGTACTTTTTTTTTTTTCCAAAACTTGTCCCTCAGGGACAGTTGTTATCTCAGGATGAGCTTTTTCCCTTTCAACTTTGCCAATCTGAATAAAAAATCCATTTTGTGAAATTTGCCCCAATAATTCCCTTTTCCTCCCTGAATTCTAACTGATAAAAGGGAAAAGGAAATATTGATGGGTAATACAAATGATTACAAAATACAGTCTCATACATCATCTCTATTCTAGTTCTTTGCCCTTAATCTAGACTTAAGCAAAGCATGCTATTACTTAGGATAAAAATTCATATTAAAGGTTTTGAATTAATTGTGACTTTGCTTATATTACTTAACAGTGGGTTTTATTTTATTTTATTTTGTTTAGTTATATTTCTCTTTGGTACCAGGGATTGAACTCACAACCTCACACTTAAAGGTCAGGCACTACACCCTTCAGCTATATATACCCTGGCTACAGTGCATTTTTGTTGAGACCACTGAGTGGTTTTGACTTGCAGTTCATTTGCATTGATAACTTTCAATCCATTAGAAAATTCTTGCAGTTATTATTTTGAATTGTTTTCTTTTTTTATTCTTTCTGTTCCTTTTCTGGGATTCAATTAACATGCATATTAGAATTTTTGACTGTTACACTTGAAATAGAGGAAATAATAGTTCCTATATTTATCCATCAGTTCCATAGTTTGTATGATTAAAATACATATGTGCTCTAAACATTCTTTAAATCCTCATCAGTCATATTAGATTTGCTTCGTGTATCAAACCTTACAAAGTATTTCATTCTTCTCACATTATTTTATACTGCTTTGAAGTCCATGTGAAGGGATACTATATAAATATATGGCAAGTGGAACATTTTTCTTTATAGCATATTATTCAATTTTAGACATTTTCTAAAAGGTAAATAATTCTTCATAGAGAACACATGCCATATATATATATATTACTGTTCTGACATCAATCTGTAGACAAAAAACACTTTCTAGCTTCTTTTACCAATTTGTTTTATTTCATAAATTTTTGCCCAATTTTCTTGAGATAGAATAGAGTGTTTATATTTCTTATTTTCCTATAATTTTAAATTTTAGTAAATCAGTAATAAATAAAATCATGTACACATAGATACATATATTTTTCCCCAAGAGATTTATCTTACTACGTTTTAATACAAATTCCTTTCTCTTGATAATTGATAATGAAACAGTGTAAACTGAAAAGTTGCCAAATGTAGTATTCTTATCATAATATAGTATATTACCACAATGTAATACATATTTTAATTAGCTTGATTTAGGCATTCTACTGTATACAAATATATCCAAATATCATATTGACTAACTTTAAATATATGAAATTTAATTGTCAACTAAAATAGTTAATTTTTTTTTTTTTTGGTGCCAGAAATTAAAATCAGGACCTTGCATTTGTCAGACAGGTGCTGTGCCACTGAGTTATATCTTCAGTCACAAAATAATTAATTATTTAAAATCTGCAATAATTTCTGCTAGTCATGTTCTATCAGCATAGATCACTTTTTGCCCTTTCTGCCTGATTGTATACTTATGGGTCTAACTCTTGTGGACCACCACACTCCATTTTTACCTTTTTTTGAGACAGAGTCTCAATGTGTACTTCAGAGGGACCTTGAACTCACAGTGATCCTCTTGCCTCAGCCTCCTGCGGACTGAGATAACAGGTGTGGACCACCACACCTGACCTCATACTTTCATTTCAAATGTTTGTGACTTGGCTCAACTTACTGAAGGTACTATTAGGTTATAAGAGGTCAAATAGAAGGAAGAATATTCCTCCTCTGGTCCCAGCTGGTGTCATTCCTATCATTACGTTATCTGTATTTCCAGTAGATGGTACAGCTTCCTTTCTTCTAAATTTGCCTGGCCTTCTTTATAGTGTGTCTTTCCCCTTGGACCTTATGCTGTAGTTTTCTACAATTATTCACCTCTAGGTACCTCATCATATTTTGTTTATTTCTTTTGTCCTGACCAAACTTTCTAAGGAAGCCATTCCTTAAAATTTTGTTCATTTAAAAAGAAATGTTGACATGTATTTTGATATTTCTGTCATGCATGCATCATACATTATGTCTATCTTCTTTCTTCCATTCTCACTTCTCTCCCATATGCCAAAAACTAAAAGTAGATTCATGTCTTTCACCATGCACTAAGCTAAAGTCAAAGCGGATCAAAGATCTAAATATTAAAACAGAGACACTAAATCTGCTGGAAGACAAAGTAGGTAAAAATCTTGACAGCAGAGGAATAGGCAAAGAATTCATGAACAAAAATCAAACTGCATAGGAAGTACTGCCCAAAAACAACAACTGGGATCTCATCTTATTAAAAAGTTTGCATGTCAAAGGAAATCTCCAACAGAGTGAAAAGCAATCACATTGGGAACCAATTATGAAAATATCTTAGCTAACTGTCCCTTAGACAGAAGACTTCTATCTAAAACATACAAAGAATTTTTAAAAATAGGGTCCCCGCCAGGCGTGGTGGTGCACGCCTTTAATCCCAGCACTAGGGAGGCTGAGGTAGGCAGAGCGTTGTGAGTTCGAGGCCAGCTTGGGCTACAACGCGAGCACAAGATTGGCCTGAACTACATAGTGCGACCCAGCCTCCAAAAACCAGGGCCGGGAGTTTGGCTTAGCAGCTTAAGTGCCTGTCTGGCAGGTGCGAGGCTGTGAGTTTGATCCCTGGTGCCGCAAAAAAAAAAAAAAGATAGGGTCCCCAAAATTGAAGGAACCGATCCAAAAACAGGCATCTGAGATGAATATACACTTTTCAGAGGAAGAAATACAAATGACAAATAAATATATGAAAAAAAATGTTCAACATCATTGGTCATTTGGGAAATGCAAATTATAACAGCACTGAGTTTCCTTCTCACTCCAGAAAGAATGGCCAAGATCAAGAAATCATCCAATAATAAATGCTGGAGGGGCTGTGGGGAAAAAGGAACTCTTCTCCACTGCTACCGGGAATGTTGTCTGGTGCAACCACTGTGGAAGTCATTGTGGAGATTCTTCAAGAAGCTAGGATTAGAGATTCCATTTGACCCAGCTATCCCGCTTCTGGGCATTTTCCCAGAAGAACTGAAAACATACCACAGTGATATATGCGCACCCATGTTTATAGCAACTCAATTTGTAATAGCCAAATCTTGGAAACAACCCAAGTGACCATCAGTCAAGGAATGGATAAAAAAGATGCAGTATTTTTATACAATGGAGTACTACTCAGCTATAAAGAAAGATTACATCAAGACTTTTGTAAGTAAATGGGCGTGACTTGGGACTCATAAGTGAAATAAATCAAGCTCACATGTGTAAATTCCACATTGTTTCCCTAGAGTAAGAAACTGAAAAAATGTATGTGATCCAAAATCTACAAAAAAACACTGTGTAAGGGTAAGAAACTTCTCAAAGAGGAAAAGTAATTGGGATTGGGGAAAGGAGGAAAGAAGAAAGGGAAAAGAAAAAAGACATAAGTCTGTGTGTATATATATATATATATATATATATATATATTATATATATATACACGTAAGATAGCTAAAATGGCTATACTACTAAATGTATTAGTTATTGGAAAAGAACAGTTTATACTCATACGATTAGATCAATTTTACATGTCTATATCTGTTAATCTAAGCAACCATTTTGAAGGTAACAATATGCAATATCACAACCATTGTCAAATTCCTGTCATCTTGTTTTGTAAAGCTATACTGTTATTATATTGGATTTGTTGCTGGGTATTTGTCTTTTTGCTTTTTGTGTTTCTTTTCTGTCTTTTTTCTCTTAAATAAAAAAAATCAGATGCATAAGAAAAAAGTAAATGCAAAATATTTATCTTTTAATTTTCCTGTAATTTTGCATTACATTAAGTGCAAAAATAAACAATCTCTACGATTTATATGGCAAGAATACAAAATTTTAGATTTTTTTTGTTAACAGGGATTTTATTTAATTACATATATATTGTAAGTTCCACCTTAAAATGTCATTTATGTGACAAATTTTCTGGTATGAAGTTATCATAGCCTCCTTCAAAGCACTTAATATCAGTCAATTTTTTCAATAATTTGTGATAATACAGAAGAGTAACCTTTATCTTTAAAACCATAAAATATCTTTTCTGGGCTCTCATCTTTCATTACCAGGGTCATTCTGAATGTCCAAGTCTACATTATTTCTGAATGTGTTTAGATTGTACAGGCTCTGTTTTTAAGTAAAGTTATGTACGTGGAATTAATATACTGCCTCGTTGACAAGGGCATGCCAAAAATATTAACTATTATTAACTGATGGAGAATTTAATGATAAATGATTTTTGGAGAGTTATTTCTCTTTCTGAAGGTTGAATGTATAAATTTTAGCTATGAACATATCATCTTTAAAATGAAGGAAAAAAGTAGGTTCTTTTCTCTTCCTTTTAAACACTTATTTCACACAATTCTAAGAGCCTTCAATTTCCAGAATTTCTTCCATCTTTTTAAAAGTAATTATTCATTGTGCAGTAAATTTACACATCATAAAGAAGGCTGCATTGGAACCATTTGTAGGAAAATGAATGTACTTTATGACCATAATGTTAAGTGAAGTAAATCAGAAACATACATTTAAAATATGAGAAACTTAAAATATAAATAATTTGAAGATTAAAATAAGAGACAGAGGATAAAAAACAGAAATAGACCTTTTGGAGATCAGAAGGGCATCTTGGGATGAAGATAAAGGGAAGTAAAAAGAATTAAGATGGGATATATATATGAGCGAAATCTTCAGGATGAATGTATTTGTTATATAGGATATTGAAAAAATATGCTAACAAAAATAAAAGGAAATTAATTAGTGTCTTCCTGGTAAATGACTAAAAGAAATTCTATGATTAGAGGTAAATAAACAAACAGTGTAAAATAGGACTATACATGGGAGAAGAATCATAGGAAAGTCTATTGTTGATCCTAATTTAATTCTATTGGAAAAACAAATTGGTCCTAAGTTCAGATTCACTGTGCATAACATCCACTAACACAGTATTTGTCCACAGAAAATGAATTAACATTTGTTACCATAAAGTTGAATGATATAATCATTAATTCAATAAACGTATGGGAAGTTATCTAATTAATATTTTTAGTCACTTAGGAATTCTGAATTTTTATATGGAACATGCTTACAAAAATGCTGTTTAAATTTAAAAGAAAGTGTAACATACTAGTTCCTAATTTTTCCTATAAGACAAATATCTGATTAAATATTTGAATACATTACAGTATGTTTCACTTATACAGCAAATAATTAAATATTTGAATACTTTACAACATTATGAATGTTATAGTTATTTTGCATAACACTTTCCACTACACACTGTAAGGTGGAGCTTTGTTGAGTGAAGTTTTTTTTTTTTTTTTTTTTGCGGCACCAGGAATTGAAC